>JARVGS010000761.1:23133526-23152139 GCA_031762315.1 Hypsolebias antenori | reverse complement strand
CGCGGTGTCCTTCCAACACTAGCTGCGCCTGTTAGCCTTAGCCAGGCCTGTAGCTGCGCCCGTTAGCTTAGCCCATCTAAAACAAACAAAAGGCTGGAGCTGTTTGTCCTCCTTTTACCATGTTATCTTGGTGTTCATCCGACATCTTAGGCTGCCAGGCGGACATCGACGCGAGCTCCCGGCTGTAGAAGGCCTCTCCACCGCCCGCCAGGTCTCCTTGTGTTCGGTGGGGCTAGCATTAGCATTAGCATTAGCTCATGCGGCAGCTCGGTGTTGTCACTCCAAAAGGCTGGAAATCGTGGTTCCTTCAGTCACGTTAAGCTGTCTGCTGCTTTATCCGTCCCTCCAGAAAAACGCTGTTCAGTTCCAGCTCATTTGTCTGCGCGAAGCAACCTCTAATCGGCCCGCCGGGTCCTGTTGTGTTCGGTGGGGATAGCATTAGCATTAGCTCATGCGGCAGCTCGGTGTCGTCACTCCAAAAGGCTTGAGATCGTAGTTCCTTCAGTCACGCTAAGCTGTCTGTTGCTTTATCCATCCCTCCCCGCAAAACCGCAGTTCAGTTCCAGCTAATTTGTGCACGCAGCAACCTCTAATCGGACACGGCTGTGGCAGCCGTAGCGAAACCACACTGCCGGAAACTCGCTAAATTGGCTAATTAATAAATAATTATAATTATACTAATAATACGCTATTTATAAAGCTATTTAAAACAACCACAGCTGCAACAATGTGCTGTACACATGAAAAAAGTACATTAAAAAATTATTAATATTTTTTATTTTTATTAATTATTAATTATGATGCGTTCGTATGTCCGAGTTGCCATAAGTCGGGGGCGCTGTAACTCGAGGACTACCTGTATTGTCAATGTAATAGATTTAATATATATATTTTCAAATTATATCCAAACATTTCAAATTTAATTTTGAGATTTTGACTTTAACCTCAAAATTGTAACAATAATCTTGACATTTCAACTTTAATCTGGACATAATGATTTAAATGTCAAAAGGTCAACTTCAATCCAGGAGCGCCACCATGTGGGGGGGACCAGGGGGGTCAATGCTCACTTTTGGAGGCCCCAATGATTCAGTCTCGATACATCAACATGAATCAACATTATTTTTTAACAATGACCTCAACTTTTTGACTTGTCTAATTTTTTAATTTATTAAATGTTGACAACTTTTAATGTCAACATTTTGACTTTAATGTTAAGATTTTTGCTGTAATCCTTCCATTCTGACTTCTTTCTTGACATTAATCTGGACTCAACTACTTAAATCTCAAAACCAGGCAACAAATAGAAGTAGAAGCTAAATATTATCCTGACTTAGTTCTGATGTTGGGGATCGAGGTTCTGTTGGACCCAACAGTGTCCCAGTTTCAACCACCCAGCTCTGAGCTGAAGATGAAAAGCCTGGGGATAGTCCTCCTCACTTTGTACCACAGCATGATGCTAACACCACCATGCCTGACAGGTGACTCCTCCAGACGTCCTTCTTGTTTAAGTGTCCTAACAGTTCATTCTTTGTTCTGTCCGACCATCAAACTTGACTCCAGAAGACATTTGTCTCGTCCGTGAGGACAGCAGCTTGTTGGAGGAGCTGAGTGAGACGGGATCGGCTCTGAACGCGAGCAGCGAACTGGAAGTCAACGAAGCAAAGGAACAAATATTTTCTGTTTTGTTTTGGTTTCTTTCAGAATCAGTTCTTCATCAGCTGCGCGGACAACAAACACGTCTTCAACAAGATAGGAGACGCGATCGCAGAGCGCATCGTGCGAGCTTACAGGTATTGAATTCAGAATCTTACACTGATTTTTCATAAACTCTCACTCGGCGGGTGTGCGTTCACGTTGGAATGGTTTCCTCGTGTCTGGCGTTCTGGAGCACGCTCACGTGGAAACAAACCGGACCTGGTTTCTGCTGGATGAACAGTTCAGGGCAGCCTTTATAAAGAACTCGTCTTTTCTCCGAGTTTGACGTGAAGGAAAACTTCAGGTGTTTCTGGAGAGAGAGTGGATCTGAGGAACGGGCTGCCGTGGTTCTGCAGCTTGGAGTTTGTAAAGAGGAAGTGGAGATGCAAAGAGAAGTTCTCTGTTTACCGGTCGATCTACGCTTCTACCCTCCAGGAACCAGATCTTGCATCCAGGAAGTCTGAAATAGTTTTCTCTGCAGTGTAGCTGGACTCTCCGTTAGAGATAGGGTGAGGAGTTCAGTGCTCCAGGAGAGACTCTGAGTAGAACCACTGCTCCACCACATGATGGAGGATGGATGGACCCTGGGGAGGGGCTCTGAGCATGTCCAACTAGAAGGAGACCCATGGGAACGCTGGACCCAGGACACTCTGGAGAGACTGCTGGTCTGGGAACACCTTGGAGTCCTCCCAGAAACTGGGTACGAAGTGGTTTCCACAGATTATGAACTGGAAATTTCTAGGTACTTCTATAAGCAAAATGGCTACCACTGGGTACCAGATGAGGGTATAATATGGCAGAGAGTCAACATGACCAGAACCTGTTGGGTTCATAACATAATTTAGTCTTTCAACTTTTAAACATAAATTATAGCTCATATGTTAAGTTTTGGTGTTCCTCAAGGGTTTGTTCTCGAGCAGTATGCTTTTTGTTTTTCACATGCTGCTCCTGCACATATATTGACGGATTTAAAAGGAATATATATTCATAAAATGTTCAGGGACATGTATACATCTTATATGTTTGAATCTTGTCTCGTTCGTGCAGACGAGGGAGCTTTAGAAGCGCTGAAGTTTTTCGGTTATCCTGATTGATTTGTCAGAGCTCTCCATCAGCCCTTGGGCTTAACGTCAAAAGCTGGGTTAAAATCTAATTTTAGGTTAAATGTTACAAAGAGAAATGAAAGAACAATTTTAGTTTAGACCAAAACAGTGACATTTCGCAATTGTCAACTCTCAGTTTGTGTTTAGGATGACTCTCTGCTACTATCATGTCAAATTTTAGCTCAATAGCTGGAAAATCGACTAAGTTATAGCCTTTGTTGTGTTATTGCTAAGATGATCTGTGGTGGCAATCTTGAACTACGGTAGTTTGATTCCCAAGGTCCGTCAGTTGTAGATGTTCATCCATTGGTTTAGTATATTTTGCTAACAGGCTAGGTTTGCTTGTTTTCCATAAGTTTTATTCACTTTAAACCAGAGCAGACGGCATCATTTCTGTGGTTCCCCCACCCCCCCACCCCCAATGTTTTAAATTTTAGTTACAAATGCTTTTGTTTTTATTTACACAGAACTTTAACTTTTTTTTTTTAGACATAGGTTTTTACCTATGGAAGACAAGATCCCAACCAATAAAAGTCCTGTCAAAAAAAGCATAATTTGTCTTTGTTTTCGAGGACTAAACATATCTTTAAGTCACGTTTTATGACAGGAAATGAGTCCAGACACCTAGTTTTATCTGATATGTGTATTTTGTTGTATATTCTGTGTATTTTTGTGTCCAGGGAAGGTAAAAAGTACCGTGTTTATGTGGTGACGCCTCTGCTGCCAGGCTTCGAGGGAGACATCAACACCGGAGGAGGCAGCGCCATCCAAGCTGTCATGCACTTCAACTACAGGTGGGTCCTGAGCCGGTCCTGGTTCTGATTTACGGCTCTCCGTGCCCGTGTTTGCTTCTACGTATTCTTCAAACACACCGCTCAGTGACGTCCTCCTGTCTCTGCAGAACCATGAACCGAGGAGAGTACTCCATCATCTCCCAGCTGAAGAGAGAAAGTGAGTCAGAGGAACTGTGCTCTGTTCTTCAGAATCCACCTGGACTTTATTTGCTTCACAGCAGAACTTAGAGTTTGACTGCAAGGAACCCAAACCATCAGCCCTCCACCCCCGTGTTGACAATAGTTAATATCTTACAGGGCATCCGGGGTCAAGTCAAGAGATTCAAAATTATAAGAGTGGCCCAAAATTTTGTCCTAAAATCACCTTGATTGACACGTATGCACAAATTTGAGCCAAATAAATCAAGAGTTCCCAAATGTTTCGACAGAAATCCAGCTCTGGCGTCACAGAAACTGAACGGAGGCCAGGTCGGTGACTCTGAGCTAATATGCCGTTTGCTGCAGTGCATTCTGGGTAACCGTCCCTTTGGTCTGTTGTGTCCAAAAAGTCATGTGATTCCTACAAATGAAATGTTCCAAACACAGTTACGCTGCCATGTTGTTTTTAAAGACGAGAGGTCATGACCCTTGACCGCAGGTCACTAAGGCCTGTAGAGTCTGAGAATCTGAGCGTTGCACAGTCTGGCCTTAGGGGTGAATTTTTCTTCAGCAGTTTTGAGTGTTTCCCCTCTTTAGAGCGATGGACCCCAGATAGTTTAGAAATGACCTTTGACCCTCCAACAGCTGCCTCTCTCTGAGGTCATTGCTGATGGCTTTCCATCTTGGCATTGTGTTGACACACCTGTACGCTCCACAGCAGCAGACATTTTGTCGTTTGTTGATTAAATAACGACTCGGTGGAATCTGTTGTGCGTTTTTGTTCATGTCAGGTCAGAATAAGTTCAGAACCTGATGTTTTTTTGTTTTTTTTTTGTCTCATGGGTCAGAAGAAACGTCTCCTTAGAGGTTTTTAGATGTTAGAAATCTTTCATCTTGTCCATTAACTTCAGATTCAATTAGTTTTGCTTCACTGTTTCAACTTTTACAGCTGAAACTCGGATCACTTGTGACGTTTTAACAGATTTTTCTAAATGTGCATCAAGTCTGGTGGAATTCAGCCGTTTGCAGAGACCAACTCGTCCATTTTCCAGTTAAATCAGTCAAACTGACCCTTTAAACTGCTGGTCCAAACCTGGAGTGTGACGTCTCCTTCTGGTTCCAGTGGGAGATCAGTGGATGAACTACATCTCCATCGCCGGCCTGAGGACTCACGCTGAGCTGGGGATGAAGCTGGTGACGGAGCTCATCTACGTCCACAGCAAGATGCTGATCGCCGACGACAACACCGTCATCATCGGTAAGCTCCGCCCTCAAAGCCGCAGCTGGAGGCGGTTCAGATCCAACATGGCTGACGGGAGCGACGCTCCCCGTCCCCTGACGTGTCCTGACTGTCCCTGCAGGGTCGGCCAACATCAACGACCGCAGCATGCTGGGGAAGAGGGACAGCGAGGTGGCCGTGATCGTGGAGGACTCGGAGACGCTGGACTCGGTGATGGACGGGCAGCCGTACCGGGCGGGCAGATACGCCCTGCAGCTCCGCCTCGAGTGCTTCAAGTAAACAAACATGTTTTTGTTTACAGAAAGTGATTTTTAAAGGAGGGGGCTTGAAGCCAGGTTTAATGATCCTTCTGTGTGTTTTTTATTTATTTTTTACTCTTATCTACTTCAGCATGTTTTCAGCTGTTTCAGCCATTCAAGCATCAAAACGTTCGGCTTGTTCAGGACTTTACGGCTAGAAGGTTTCGTTTTTGTGACTTTTATACTATTAGATTTGTTTACTTTTATTTTATTTATTTTTTTCATAGTCATTGAGATTTTTTTTACAAATCTTTACAGAACTTTGTTCTTTAGCATTTAGCTTTTAGCTACTTTTGTGCAAACTTTTAGTCTATAAATCAAGCGAGGTGCTGTCTTTATTTGGTCTTTGCAGGTTTTATTTGTTATGTTTTGTACAAAGTAGTTCACCACATTCTCTGGTGTCCCCTGGTGTCTCACCTGTCCCTGGTGTCCTCTGGTGTCTCACATGTCTCCTGTCCTCCCTGTTCTCTGTCAGGATGATCCTTGGGGCGAACACAGACGCATCCATCGATGTCTCTGATCCGATCAGTGAACAATTCTACAAGGAGGTCTGGATGGCCACGAGCGCTCGCAACGCCTCCATCTACCAGAAGGTGACGCTGACGTTAAGATGTCTTGATTGATTGATTGATTGAGTCTGTGGATCTTTTAATTTAGTGAATAATTGTTGCAAAAAATGTGGAAATGTTTTTAAAACTTTCCACGAGGAGCTGAGCAGCATTTTTGAAAATATTCCAAATCAGAAACTTTTCACGTGACTTTAACTTACCTGGAAATCTGTGGTAATTTAAACAAACGGCATCTTATCTGAACAATATCTAAACTTTTTATTTTCACAAGACAGAAAATGTCATTTAATTTCCTCAACTGACATCCAAACTATTTTCATGCTGTTTGATCATTATTTAGACTTTCTCTGTTGTTTAGTTCACGTAAAAATTAAAAATTAAAAAAATTAAAATATTTACATAAAAATGAAATTACATGTATTAATTATTATTAAATTATTATTAAACTGAATTTCACAACAAAATTATTTACAACTCTCAACTAAACTTTGTACATGTTTCTATTTTCATCTGACCCTTTGTGTCCCATCTGTCCCTTCTTTGTCTCATCTGTCTTTTTATGTCTCATCTGTCCCTTTGTCTCATCTGTCCCTTTGTGTCCCATCTGTTCCTATTTGTCCCATCTTTCCCTTTTTTGTCTCATCTGTCTTTTTATGTGTCATCTGTCCCTTTGGCTCTTCTGGCCATTTTGACCTCATCTGTCTTTTTATTCTCATCTGTCCCTTTGTCTCATCTGTCCCTTTGTGTCCCATCTGTTCCTATTTGTCCTATCTTTCCCTTTGTGTCCCATCTGTCCCTTTTTTGTCTCCTCTGTCTTTTTATGACTCATCTGTCCCTTTATGTCCCGTCTGTCCCTTTATCTCATCTGGCCCTTCATGTCTCAACTGTCACTTTTTGTCTTATCTGACCATTTTTGTGTCATCTGTCTTTTTATGTCTCATCTATCTTTTTATGTCTCATTGGTCCCTTTATGTCCTGTCTGTCCCTTTGCCTCATCTGTCCATTTATGTGTATCTGTCCCCGTTTGTTTCATATGGCCCTTTTTGTCTTATCTGTCTCTTTATGTCCTGTCTATCCCTTTGCCGAAACTGTCTCTTTATATCTCGTCTCTTTTGTATGTCTCTCTTGGTCCCTTTATGTCTCAGATGTCCCTCTACATGTCTAGGTGAAGGTTTATCAGTTTTATTATGTTGTTCCTCTCATTTTATTCCTGTTATTCAAAAAGAAAACATTTCAAACTGAAGTCTCCTGGAGTTTTGTAGCCCTTTTTCATGCAGCAGATGTTTGTTTGAGGCTTACTTTCTAGTCTGCACTTCTGTCTTTCTGTCTTATTAAGAGTTCTGTCGAAGTGACAGACACATGTGTGGTTACCATGGTGACCATTCTGAGACTGCAGCAGCAACCGTTTTAGCAGCATTGAGTTTGTTTGTTTTTTCACTGTTCTTCAGGTTATACTGTAAAATGTCGGCCATTTTGTTTGTTTAAATTATTAAATGGAGTCCTGACTTCCTGTCGGGCTTAAAGGAAGAATGTTCTTTTTGTTCTCCTTCTCCAGGTTTTCCGGTGTCTGCCGTCCAGCGACGTCCGGAGCATCTCGGAGCTGGAGGGATACCTGTCCAAACCGGCGCTGGTCCGAGACGACCCGGCTCGGGCTCGCGAGGAGCTGAAGAAGATCCGTGGCTTCCTGGTCCAGTTCCCTCTTGAGTTCCTGAGAGAGCAGAACCTTCTTCCTCCCCTCGGCTCCAAGGAGGCCATGGTCCCCATGGAGGTCTGGACCTGAGGGCTCTGGACTTGGATTAGGACTCGTACTTTTTTATTTGTTGTTTTTGGAAGGAACTCCTGTTATTTTGCCCTGAACTGAGACTTGAAGGGGTTTTTCCCTCTGGCTGTGATCAGATGATGGCAGGAGGTCCGAGTGGTTTGTTCAGATTTACACACCAGAACCTGCCTGAGATCCGGTCCGAGTCAGGAATCTTTCTGTGTTCAGAGCGAAACCGGAAACCCTGATGGATTTAAACCCTCAACCAGGAGCATAAGCTCCGGACTCGCTGAAGGAGGAGGATTTGTCTGATCCGTGCCAACATGAAACCTGAGCTGTGAAAGTGGCTTCATAAGTAGTTTTCTGACCCGCAGACGGATCGGGTCGACTTTCAGCAGCACTCTTAGAGAGAACTCTGCCTGCCAGGTAAAGCCCAGGGTTCAAAAACCCTTTCTCACACTTCAGTCTCGACCAAGAAGGAGCTTCAGCTTCTTGCTGCTACTCTGGACAACTTTACATCAGATTAATGAGTGTTTGGTATTTTATTCTTGGACGATTCAAAACAAATAATTTAACTAACGAGCCGACGACTGAGGTCGGAAGTTTACATGCACCTCCAACGACAGGAAGTTTACTTTTAATCTTTTATTAGAGACGTTCTGTTTCCAGGGTGGAACGGTTCTACAACAAACACCTTCTGGAGGTTTTAAAACAAGCTTGAGTTCATTGTGGATTTTCTCTGATCCACACGGTCCAAGCGACACGTACAGGCTCCGAATTATACAAATACCACCTCTAATGTTTGGTTAAATGTCCCTCAGCTGGTCTCACCTGGACCTCAGGCTTTGGGTCTCCATCTACAGGCTCCTGGCTGATATCTAAGCACTCTTCTTCTTCTCAGCAGAACTGGTGGAGTTCAGTTTAAACTGGCTGGTTTCTTGAAACGAACCAGGCTTTTCAATAAACTGTTCATCAAGTTAGGATCAGGAGTTTTATGGAGGCCGTTCATTAATCGAATCATTTGGACTTTAATTTGATTTTAATCTCTATTCTGGAGAAACGACAACAACAACGTCGCATCAGGGGCTTCAAGTCAGCCTGACTGATCCCAGCTGATCCCATCAGAAACCAGTTCTGGACTCTGTGTGGGATCATTGTCTTCTTGGACCCAACTGGTTCCAGGTTTCAACCGTCCAGCTCCTGATTTCAGGTAAAATTGAAGACTCTGGAGGTAGACTCCCTGAACCAGGACGGCTTGATGCCTCCATGCTATGGGAAGCATGGTGGTCTACATGCAAACCCATGATGAGTGGATCCAGATGTGACATTTGGGGACATTTCCTCAGACCAAACCTGTCTCCAGAAGACATTTGTCCTGTCCATGTGGACGGCTGCAGGTTTGTCCAGCCTGAAGGTTTTGGAGTGTCTTTCTTGATCCTCCTGGTCCGAGTGTCTTCATGGTGGACAGGTGCTCCTGCAGATTCCTGGATTCTTCCTGAACATCTGGATCCATTTCCTTCCATCTGAGGAGGACAGGTCCAGTCAGGGCTGTCAAACAAATCCTTCTCCTGCCGGCAAAGAGAATCTACCAGCTGCAGTCGATCATGATCCCTAACAGGAAGTTAGTAGTCGCTGGCCTTGTCAAAATAAGACTTTCTATGATCTTCAGCACCATTTTTTATCAGATTTACTGGAAGTGAATGTATGAGTTTCAGCCAGTTTGTTTACATCTGAGAAAATCCACAATAATTTCAAACTTTTTTAAAAACCATTCAAGATGTATGAATCGTTCCACGTTCTAAAAAAAAAAAAAGGATCAAATCAGAGATTAAAGGACCCACATTAATGACGTTTGGATGGAAACTTGGTTGTTCGTTGTCTTCAGAGAAGATGGAGATCAGCAGTTTTTATTTTATCGCCATAGATTAAAACATTTGTCTTCGTCCAGTCAGGTTCCTGTCTGCAGGAACGATCCGTCCATCGTGGCCTCAGCTGCACCAAACAACACCTTCTGGGATCAGACGTTCGTTTTCTTTAAAGCTCGACCAGCAGGCAGAGCGTTGGACTGAACGGTGCCTGAAAATCTGCTCCTGGTGGTTCCAGGATGAAGGATGTTCACTATGAGACTGTTCATCTGCAGCCTCTTCTAAAAACACTATGCTACACCCGGGGCCGGGGAACGCAACTCTAATGCACTAAATGGATAAAACCAGCAGCGCACGGAAAAGGATGAAGAACCGGACCGTGTCTTTAATGACCCTGACGTCAAAAGTGCCAAATAAAGCCCGGCTCAGAGCCTGACGTTAGAACTAGACTCACATTCCTGACGCCTTAAATGACCCGGTTCATACTGTGATATCCTTTGATGTTTTACAAGAAGGTCTTCTTTACAATCTTCTGAAAGGAACAATGCTACTTTATACCTGTCTCCCTAAAAACAACTCATTTCTCACCTGAGCGAATATTATTCTGCACGCATTTAACAGACCTACAGATTCTTGTTCCTTCTGGGAAACTATAAGAAGTACTTGTTTTCTATGATTGCATGATTCCAGTGCTGCATTTTCCCGACAGAAAATTAAAGGTTCTGTTAAAAAGTGATGTTTGTTTGGATTGTGAAGCTGCTGCTGGGGCTTTTAAAGCTGCAGTGCATTTTCTGGCCTCTAGATGGCAGCGGAGAGACAAAAAACGCGAAGTATTTAGCGCTTAGTGGCGTGTCTTTGGTCAAAGTCCTGCATACATGGTGCCTGTTCATACAGGTAAACATGCAACATTTATGGGTTTATTTTCAGGAATTGTTGGTCCAGAAATTTGGCTCCGAACTCAAAAATTGTGCCCAAATTGATTCAGACTGACATAACTCGGATAATTTGGACGTTTATGGTGCAAGCTTTATCTTTAAAGATACAAATAAAATACAAAACACTGCCACATTTTCTTGTTTTACTTTCTAGTGGCTTCCCAATAATTCTCCTTTATAATATTAATAATAATTTTATTTAAAAAGCACCTTTCAGGACAACCAAGGACACAAGAAACCTATCAGATAAGATTGTGTAAAAACAAACACAGTGCAAAGACCAACAGGCATAAATTAAAAATATAAAATACATAAAACAAAGTTAAGAAGGACAAGCTAGTCTAAAGAGATGTGTTTTCAGAGTACCGTAGTCTTGAACAGAGAAAGAGAAGTGGTGTTTCGTAGATCTGGTGGTAGAGTTCCAGAGGAGAGGGCAGAGCAGGTGAAGGTCCTGCTTCCCATGGTGGAGAGGTGAGCAGAGGGTACATGGAGGTGTAGCGAAGAGGAGGATCTGAGAGAGCTAGAGGGGATGGAGATGTGTAGGAGGTCAGAGAGGTGAGGAGGGACAAGGTTGTGGATGGCTTTGATGTGAGAAGAATTTTGAAGACAATGCACAATTTAACCAGGAGCCAGTGGAGCTGCTGCAGGACAGGAGTGATGTGATTATAGGAGGAGGTATGAGTGATGACACGGGCAGCTGAGTTCTGGACCAGCTGTAGCTTGTGGAGAGATTTGTTGGTGCATGAGGCCATAAAGAAGGGAATTGCAGTAGTCGATCCGGGAAGTCACAAGACTGCACAAGGGTGGCTGTGGAGCTGGGTGTGAGAGAAGGATGGAGACGGGCAGAGTAACATTGTTGATGTGTGAAGTGAAGGATGCAAGGATGACACCAAGACTCTTGACCTGAGGCGAGGGGGATAGCAGAGAGTTAAGGGGGTGAGAAGATGTTCTGATTTTGAAGTAGAGTTTTTGGTACCGACAAGAATGATTTCTGTTTTGTCACTATTTAGTTGTGGGAAATTGTCGGAAAACCAGTGAATAACTCGTTGAGACAGTCTGTGAGGATGGAGGGTGGGTGAGTGGAGTTTGGTTTGGTTGACAAGTAGAGGCGTGTGTCATCAGCATAACAGTGGAGATGGACACCAATTTTACAGATGTGACCTAGAGGAAGGAGGTAAATGATGAGAGGAGGGGTCCGAGGACAGAGCCTTGGGGCACACCCGTGGAGACGGGGAAAGACTGAGAACAGAATGATTCAAGCTGATTGAACTGAGTGCGGTCCGAGATATAAGATTTGAACCAGTCTAACGGAGCACCTGAGATGCCAGGTTAGTCTGTCGAGGAGGTAAGAATGATAGATCGTGTCAGAACTTACATCAAGTAGAATGAGAATGGACAGAAGACCAGAGTCAGCAACAAGAAGGTCATTTTTATTGTTTCGGTGCTATGGTTGTGGTGAAAACCAGATTGAAACTCTTCATAAATGTTAATGTTGGATAGGTGAGAGTGAAGTTGACTGGTAATTACTTTTTCAAGAAAGCCTCAGCTGTTTTTAGATTCATTCAGCTGATAAAGCTTTATTACTTTTTAGCCGCTAGCTAAAAGGCATAAAACGTAATTTTTCAGCTGACTTGAATCAGAAAATTGCGATAAAAGAAGCTGCGGCACATACGGGTTATAAATGTGTTATAAGTCTTGGCGCTAACTTCTGATACATTCAGCAGTTTTTTATCTTTCAGCTCAGAACTTTACTGTGACGCTGATTAAATTAATTACTCTCTATTAAAAAAATAACGATTTATTTTGCTCAAATGTTCCAAGTTTTCAGGGTTGCTGGTCACATTTTTTAATGTTTGTTTTAAATGTGCAGCTTGTTTCTTCTGCCCCCTAGTGGCCAGAAAATCCTCCTCCACTGCAGAGATTTGAATCAGTCCTCATCAAATGCAGTATTTTATCTTTGTGGATGTTGTTCTTTGATGGTTTGTCTGCATGAATCTGACAGCATGGCGCATGACTCCTGCAGCTGATCCGTTTCCTTCGAGCTGTTACTGAAGCCTAACGATGTGCCTGCACCTGTTGACGTTTATGTCTTGTATTTCTTTACCTCTTTGTGTTTCTGCCTCTCTGAGGAGTTTCTGGGCTGCAGAAGTTGAAACACTCTTTAATCGCTGGCTCCTTTTTGAAAATGCACATTTTGCACAGGCTGCTGCTGCGGTTTTGGTTTTTGTGTCCTCCCCG
This sequence comes from Hypsolebias antenori, assembly GCA_031762315.1. NCBI lineage: Eukaryota > Metazoa > Chordata > Actinopteri > Cyprinodontiformes > Rivulidae > Hypsolebias > Hypsolebias antenori. Next base: position 23,139,501 of record JARVGS010000761.1, on the reverse strand, counting down.
TCCTGAAGACGGTCTGCAGAATCGCCGAGTTGCTCTTGTAAAATTGTTGGACTAAACAAATGAGGTATTTAATGGAATTAAAACGATCTGCTTCACTTCAGGGGTTTTCACTCATTTCTTTCCAGGTTCAAATCTGTTTACATGTAAGATCAAGTGGAAAGATTTGTCCTTATAATGTGCTCACCATGTCCACATCCATGACCGCGTCAGAGGACGTCTGAGCTTCTTGTCCAGAGATGATGAAGGTTCTGGACTTTGTGGGCCTGTCGATGTGGACACGGCTCTTTAACGGAGCACTGGGACTTTTTTTTTTAAGAAGGTCAAAAGAGTTTGTTCTGAATATTAAGGGATCACCTTCAGCGTTAGACCTGGTCTGACCGGTTGTTGAACCTCAGTTCAGGAGGAACAGTGGGTCTTCTGTCCTGTTTGTGGACCAGATCTTCCTCTTTGTACTTGTTTTTTCCAGATTCTCCAGTCTTCAGGTGTTGTATGGACTTAGAGAAGGTCTAAGACCGAGCTTCAGATCATTCCGGAGCCACTCTTCAGGTCTTAATGGTCCCTGGTCTATAGACTTGTAACCAAAGTGGAAGCTGGGCTCTCAGTCTTGACAAGGTCTTGCAGGTTGGACTCGTCCAGGGCTGTCCCTGATATTGTTTGTGGTGCTCCTGAACAGCATACCTGGCTCAATGGGCAGGAAGGTGTCCGGTTTGGGAACCTCGGGGACTCGTTTCTCCTTTATGCAGATGATGTGGTTCTGGACTGGTTCACAGCTGAAGGGGGGTCAGCTCAAAGTCCAGGACCACGGTTCTCAGCTGGGAATAGGTGAAAGGCCCAGTCCAGGTCAGGATGCATATTTGTCTCAGATGGAGGAGTTCAGGTATTTGAGCGTTAAAAGCTAAAACTTGATTTACTGGCCTGTCTACGTTCCGCCCCTCACCTGTGGTCCTGAGGTTTGGATCAGGACTGAAAGAACCAGATCCTGGATCCGAGTGGCTGAAATGAGCTTCCTTCGTCGGCTCAGACTTTGAGAGAGGGTGAGGAGCTCCGTCAGTGTGGGGGGCTCGGAGTAGATCTGAAGCTCAGAGGTCAATCTCGGGTACTGGTCAGACACAAAACTCTGCAGGGGTCACGTCTCCTCTCTGGTCTGTGTTTCTCTCCTGGACCTGCTGCCTCCACGACCCGACCACAGAGAAGAGAACGAAATGTGAGTAAACTTATTTAAATAGCACCTTCCATAGATGACATCACAGGGTGCAGGATGTGGAAATTGTTGTTTAGATGTTTTTTTTAACCATTTTTAAATCCGTCCCCTGCAGCTACAAGTGCCACATTTTACCGTACGGTAAGATTTTAAATTCTGAACACGTCTGAGGCCTTAATTCTAAATTAATTCAGTTTCTCTGAGCTTTTATTCACAATAAATGTGAAAGGCTTTTTTCTTTGACACACTCATATTTCATGTTTGGTGCAATCTAAAAAGCTTTATTTGTCTAAACTCACCTATTTAAAATGAAATAAAAGCCAGCACGTCATTGATAATAAGGGTTTGTTCCTGTCTGCAGCTTTATTACTTTCAGATAAATAATAATAAACAGAGCTTTATCATCTGGTTCAGTTTCCGCTTCTGCCTCTGGATGGAGCCACACAAGCACCAACTTCCTCTAAACCTGCAGCAGAAATTGGAGTTTCCTCTTTTAAACCCACAAATAACCACCTTCCTTAAAAGTCCTGACCTGATCTGTGAGCAGCTGGTTTAATCAGACAAAAGCAACATGTTTTAATACAACGCTTCATTTCCAGAGGATACTTTCCATGATTTCAGTTTTAATGTTTCCTTTTTGAAGAAAGGTACAGGTCTGGACACGACTGCAATGATTTCTGAGAACTTTATTCCTCTTAATGCCAACAAAAACAGTTGATCTGCAGGGTTTGTGTCTGGTGTTGTTGGTAGAAACCCTGCAGGCATCCAGACTTGGAGCATATTTGTTTTCTCACTTCATTAAGTTTAAACCTATGTGATATTTTTTTTTTTTTTTAGATATAAAAGTTTTTTTTTAATCTAACACAAAGTAATGCTAAAACAAATAAATTACAAAAAGATTAATTTGAATAAATAAACTGAATTAAAAACTGAGTGTGTTGTTGACTCTCAGCTACTACCACACCACATTTCAGTTTAACATCTATAAAACTTAACAAGTTAAAGCCATTTTTGTGTTTGCTAATTTCAGTTAGCTGTGGTGACATTAGACAAAAACTAAAGCTTTTAACTTTGCAGATTATCTGTTCAACCCTGTTCTGGATAAAGTTTCCTACCAGAAATGGGGATTAATTAAGTTAGAGCTACCAAAAGTCCAGTTAAATCTTTGTTCCTCATAATTACAGTAGTGTATATGGGTTGATGCTAGCTAGTAGGTGCAAACTATGGAGCTATCTCCATAGCTATGCTAACTGCAATTAGCATCAGTTATGTCACATGAGTTATTTTTTTATTTTGATAGTCCACTTCCGTTTTCAGCAAGGAATTTGCATGTTAATTAAATATTTAGCTCAGACCTAAATATTTAACTAGCAAGTTAAATATTTAGCTAACAAGTTAAATATTTAGGTTTGAGGTAAATATTTAGTCAGCAAAGTCAATATTTAGTTTGGAATTTAAATGTTTTGTTTGGAAAATATATATTTAGATCTGAGTTAATTATTTAGTTAGCTAATTAAATGTTTAATTTAGGAATTAAATGTTTATGTTAGAAATTAAATATTTAGTTTGTAAATTAAATATGTATTTAGTTTTGAGAATATTTAATTTATTACTAAATATTTAGTTTACTAACTAAATATTGAACTTACAAGTTCAATATTTAGTTTATAAACTAAAAATGTAGCTTGTAAAGTAAATATTTAGTTTTGAGAATATTTAATTTATACCTAAATACTTAGTTTACTAACTAAATATAAAGTTTCAAGTTTCAAGTTCAACTTTATTAGGTCCCCAAGGGGGCAATTCATGTACAGGTTTATAGCTTGTAAGTTAAATATTTAGTTAGTAAACTAAATATTTAGCTAGTAAATTAAATATTTAATTTTGAGAATATTTAATTTATACCTAAATACTTAGTTTACTAACTATATCTAGCTTTTAAGTTAAATATTTAATTAGTAAACTAAATATTTAGCTCGTAAATTAAATATTTAGTTTTGAGAACATTTAATTTATAACTAAATATTTAGTTAACTAACCAAATATTGAAGTTCAACATTTAGTTTGTAAACTAAATATTTAGCTTGTAAATTAAATATTTAGTTGGGAACTATGGCATTTATAAATGTATGAATAACTTGGTAAAAAAAAATGACTAAAAATGTTTGTTTTCTTATTAAAGGCTAAATAAACTAAAAATATTGCTGTTAATTTTTGACTGTGCAACTTTACAAACGGCACCCCACAGTTCTTACATTTTTGTTTATATAGTTTTACTCTTCATTATTTCTTCCCAAATCAGCGATCCAGCTATGTCCAATTTAACATTGGTCTGTGAAGAATAACACGGCTCATCTTTGACCCAGACACTGGGTCAGTTTGACCCATTATCTGGTTAACCCAACAGATTTAACTCAGCAACTTGGTTAGTAAAAACAAACAACAAACAAACAAGCAAAAAAAAAAAAAATGCTGGTTTCAGCATGCAAAAGTCTAAAAGGCAAACAAGTTGGTATGGCTTATTTTGAATGACGAAAGAGCAGTGTGTGAACTTTAATAGTTTAAAAGCAATCAGTCAAACTACAGAAAGGGGCGTTCCACAAGGCTCTGTTATAGGACCACTTTGGGTTTATTTTTTTTCTTGTATCAATGATTCACTTGAAAATAATCTTTAAAAAAATTAACTGTATGCAGATGATTCCTTCCTATATAATATTCCACAACCAGTCTACTTGAGAACATTTGTCTTTCAACTCTAAAACAGCACCAAACTCGCCGCTTTTACCAACAAAGATAAACCCTTTAAGATTGAATGAAACAAGTAACTCTGGTATAAAATCAAGTCATAGTGTAGTTGTTTTAAAAACAATGGGTTTGTTGGAACAATTTGCCTACACAAGTTTAGTTGTTGCTGGACGTTTCACTCTGAGCTCTGTCAGCAGCTGCAGAAAAAAAAAAAAGAAACACCAACAGCAGGGCGTGTGAAGACACGACTCTGTTCTCCAACATGTCGTAACACATTCTGTCAGCGGGAACGCGCTCTGGAAGCTTCTCCAGTTGAAAAAAATCCAAACGTCTCTTGTTAAGTATTAAAGATAATTCTCACTCAACGCCAACATAAAAATGACATGAACTCATACTTGTTCTTTTAACTTTGTGTCAGAGGGTTGTAGCTTTTACAGTCAAATTATAAATGGACTGCACTTATATAGCGCCTTCTTATCGAAATACTCAAAGCGCTTTACAAAACAGCGCTCTATTATTTCTGTACAAAGGATAATCAGTGCTTTACATTCATACACCGATGGGACACACATCAGAGGCAATGAGATGTTCAGTGTCTTGCCCACTTTGGCATGTCTGCTGGTGGAATCGAACGCCCAACTCTTGCATTGGAGGACGACTGCTCTATAGCCACTCAGCCACAGCTGCCCATTATGTAAATTCCCCCATTTTGCAGAATAGTGTTTTCCATTGACATCATTGTGTTTTACCGTGAACTCCTTTTTTTTTATATACTCTATATTGTAAAACACTGTCATAGTTTTTACGGTGAAATTCTGGCATCCCCACTTGTCAGGATGTGTTTGTTTTTTCAGTTTTTACACTTGTTGGTGGTTTCTTCTTATCTTTATGTTTCAGTTTTTTCCTTGTTTCCTCTTGAGCCTTGTGTCACTACTTCCTGTTTGTTTCAGGGGCGGAGCCATAGGAGGGGCCACCCCTGGATTCTGATTGGCCACTCCATTTGATTGACAAGTCCTGTAATGTGGCGTTGAGAGATTTATGATTAGGCACCTCCAGTCAGGCATTGTGTGTGTTTCATGCCATGTCCGGTTCTCCTCCGAGTATTTCTTTATATTTTCTCCTGCTTTTGCCATCTGAGTTTTATTTAATGGTTTAAGTGTTTCTTTCAAAGAGCATCATGGTGTTTTTGAGTGTGTTCCTGAGGTTTCTGCAGGAGGTCCCATGGTTTATGTTTTGAACTAATCTGAGGGTTAATTACCCGTGATTTATTTAGAGAGTCAAGACCGAGCAGCTCAAGAAGTCTCAGACAGAAATGAGGTCTGCAAATGTCCCAGAGGGGGGAGGAGGGGGGGTGTTGGAAAAGCCATTTTGGCACATTGGAGCAGAAAAGGGCAGAGCCTCCCTGCGTGCATGTGCGCGCTCCTCCCTGGCAAAACTCTCCTTATCAGACATTTTTTTTATTAATATTAATTATTAAAGTGATGAGTCAGAAGAAGCTGCGGTTCCGAAAACTGTAGCTGTCTGAAGGTGTGTGTGCGTGTGCGTGTGGCACTGTGGGCGGCTCTCAGCGCAGCCTCCTCTCTCAGGCCACTCCCGGGAAGCGCGCCGCGGTTCCGCCTCGCGCACGGACCCCGACGGACGCACGGAGCTCGCCTCCTCTCAGCATCGTCCAGTCCGAGGTGGAGCATGTAGAACCGGAGCCGCATGTAGCAGAACCCGGAGCTGGGCCTGGATCTGGACTTTGTGGGGTCCTGCCGGGGGCGGGCGGGGGGTTCCGGCTCGGAGGAGCGCGTGTTCGTCCCGGTCCATGGTCGTTGAGGAAGCTTCCATCTTGAGTCCCGCTTCAACGCACGGAACCATGGCGAGCGACTCCCCCGCGCGGAGCCTGGATGAGATCGACCTGTCTGCGCTCAGGGTGAGTGTGCGCGTGCACGTGCAACACCTGTCCATCCTCACCCTCCTCTGCCTCAGCGCGGTGGATGCGTCTCCCTGCGCCTTCCTGCTCCTGCTGCGGCGCGCGTGCGCTCAC
>JARVGS010000761.1:23109885-23125666 GCA_031762315.1 Hypsolebias antenori | reverse complement strand
GACACTGAACAGCATACACAATATTGCTCTGTTTGTGCCGGGGGACTGGATCTTTGGGATGAACCAGTCTTTGCTGTAATGTATTTTGGGGTTTAAAAGCCACTGGGACATTATGGTTAGAAAATAAACATGTCAGTTTCTCTGAAACTCCAGTTTCAGAGAAACTGAGACGTTTATTTACTTTCTGTCCTGATCCAGACCGCATGACCAGAGGTGAGGGTTGGAACGTAGACAGACCAGTAAATCCAGAGCTTTACCTTTGGACTCGACTCTTTCCTCACCACAACCGACTGGAGGAACATTGTCATTACTGACGATGAGAACCCGATCCATGGATCCATCTCTCGCTCTTCCTTATGTGTCTCGCTCTATGGTTGCTCAAATTAAGAAGATTTTCTAAAATATATGAGACAAAAAATCCAAATAATCTGAGTTGTCTTGAACTCTTCTTTCCTTTTTTTTTTTTATTTATTTTATATGAATTTCATCGCTGTAGAGCTCAACCTTGAATGTCCAGGTCTAAAAACCACTCTGACGATAATAACATTTTTTTTTTAAAAAGCTGGTCCCAATCTGACTCTATAGTAGATTAAATCTTAAACATTAGGGCGACTGCACATGTGGCTAGTAAAACACTGATCACTGTTCAAAAACTGAATGCTCTAAATGTGGCTGCACGACTCGCTGGTCGCTCGGTTGAATAATTTGGTGAGACTGGAACAAAAACTTTGCGTGTTTTCTTTCAGTTTTGAGTTGAGTTTAAATTGCCGACTTGTCTCCAGTTAGACCTTAAAGCTGTTATTAGTCGAACCTTGTGATTAATACGGTGAAAACACACAAAAAAAGCCACAACAGTGACTACACAAGCTTTAACGGCACATGAGATCTGGCTGGGTGCTGGTTTTTTTTTTTTTTTTGTTGTTGCTAAAATGCAAAAACACAAGTAATTTGCATCCTGTTGTCACTTACCATCTACATTTGTTCTATATTCACTGATAGTGAACATATCTTTGTATGTTCAGAATTATATTTTTGTGCCACAAATTATCTTCAATGGACAGTTTTTTTCTTCTTCAACTCTTAACAGCCTGATGAGTTCTCACCAAAAGACTCTCCAGGCTAGAATTTAATCAGAAATATAATTAGTGTTCTCCATGGTCTCTGTAATTATTGCAAATTAAATAATTTCTTTCAGGAAACTTCACAACATGACAACTGTTGTTTTAGGATTTTGCAACAAAACCACCGGGGTGATGAAAAGAAACATTATTTAAACTGAAATGCAAAGAAAGAAAAAGTCTTGAAAGCTGAAACACATGTTCCTGGTTTTTTATGGTGTGCCGTTTGTAAAGTTACACAGTCAAAAATTAACAGCAATACTTTTGGTTTATTCAGCCTATCTTAGAAATAAAAAATAAAAACTTTTTTTTTCCCAAAATCAGATTTTCACCATGTTAGTCATACAATCATAAATGTCATAGTTCCAAACTAAATATTTAATTTACAAGCTAAATACATGGTTTACAAACTAAATGTTTATGTCCAAACTAAATGTTTAATTTACAAACTAAATATTTATTTTCAAAACTAGACATTTAATTTCTAAACTAAACATTTAATTCTTTAAATATTTAATCTGGTAACTAAATATTTAGCTCCTAAATAGTAAAATGTTTAGATCTGAGTTCAATATTTAGTTAGCAAAATGAATATTTAGTCAGAAACTAAATGTTTAGCTTGGAAAATAAATGTTTAGGTCAAGGATAAATATTTAATTAGCAAATTAAATATTTAGTTTAGGAATTAAATGTTTAGCTTAGAAATTAATTATTTAGTTTTGAAATTAAATGTTTAGTTTAAAAAAAAATATTTAGCTTTAAAATTATTTTTTTATTTACACCTAAATATTTAGTTCACTTTGAAAATATTTAACTTGCAAGTTAAATATTTAGGTCTGAACTAAATATTTAGTTAGCAAAATAATTATTTATTTTGGAAATGTTTAGCTTGGAGAATAAATATTTAGGTTGGAGCTAAATATTTAGTTAGCACATTAAATATTTAGTTTAGGAATTAAATGTTTAGCTTGGAAATTAATTATTTAGTTTTGAAATAAAATTTTTAGTTTTGAAAATATGTAAATATTTAGCTTTGAAACTGAATTTTTATTTACACCTAAACATTTAGTTCAACTAAATATTTAACTTGCAAGTTAAATATTTAGTTTATAAATTAAACATTTAGCTTAGACATAAACATTTAGTTTGTAAACATAAATATTTAGTGTTGTGCTAAATATTTAATTTGTAAACTAAATGTTTTACTTGCATGTTAAATATTTAGTTTGTAAACTAAATATTTAGTTTGTAAACTAAATAAACAGCTAAGTAGTTTGTAAACTAAATATTTAGTTTGTAAACTAAATATTTAGGTGTAAATTAAATATTTAGTTTGGATTTATGACACTTGTAAATGTATGAATAACAGTGAAAATATTACTTTGAAAGAAAAAAAAACTTATTTTCTAATGAAAAGCTAAATAAACCAAAACATTGCTGTTAATTTTTGACTGTGTAACTTTACAAACGGCACCCCATATTTCTGTCCAGTTATTACTCTGAATTAGGACATTTCTCTCTGCCGGCGTTTGCTTTAGTTTATTTGTTTCTCTGTCCTCAGGGGCGCTGCTCCTGAAGAGTGTCAAAGCATGAAAAAGTCATTTTCCTGCAGGTGCAAAGCTTCAGAAGCTGCAGCCTCCTGCTGACTTTGACCTTTCCATCACCTTTGTTTAGAAGAGCAGACAGGTTCGACCAATCAGGACACAGCTTTAGTTTTATTCAGTCTGATTAAACAGCCAATCAGAATCCTGAAAGCTGAGTTTATTCAATTGATTTATTGATCCTCGCAGAGGCCGGGTGTCTCTTTCCCCTCGCTGTCTTTGATAAACTGCAGGGATGAGCTCGTTCAAGAAACGATTCACAACCAGTACTGCTGAGTTCTGAACAACGTGGGGTTTTAAAACCGCATCGCCTTCCAATTTTCATACCAACGTTTTAAACAAAACTCTGTACGATTAGGGTGGCGCTCAAAATATGTGTTGAGAGAGAGTACCACACCAAAATCTAGCTCAAAATCTGTAAATTTGACTAATTTGTAGCCATTTTTGTCTTTTCTAAATTTGATAAGCTGCGGCAGCCATCTTAATTCAGGTTGGCTTCAGATGGCAATCAGCTGTAAATGAAGATTCATTGAAAAAGTTCTGAGATCTTTATTAAAATTTGTCCAGTGGTTATAAAGATATTGTGCTAACAGACAAACAAAGTTGACCCCAATACTTTAAAATCAACGTTTTGTTTGATTTGTTGGTGCTCAAAGTACGTGTTGAGGCTCAATCTCAGATACTACCACGCCAAATTTTAGCTCAGTGTCTGTAAAATTAACTGTTAGAGCCATTTTTGTGTCGGCTAAAGGTGATTAGCTGTGGCAGCCATCTTGAATTGGATTAATTCCAAATCTGAACCAGTGGTTCAAGAGACATCTTGCTAACAGACGCATAGAGAAACAGACTTGCAGTTACATGATCGCCCTCGGCGACTCTTCAAATAGAGCTTCGGTTTTCATCAGCAGCCGAGAGGCTTTCGTCTGGACTCGGCTGCAAACGGGAGCGTTTGATTCAGAAGCTGGTAAAAAGCGGGAGGCCGCCTGTCGGATGTTCTGGTGTCACGGCCTTTTGTTTACCGTGAGTGGGCTCATCCGCGGTGCGACTTCCTGAAAATATCTCGTTCTGTGGCAAGTTCTACAACCTGCAATTTACGGGGCGATCCGGTTTCTCCTCAGCACACAGGCATGGAGGGAGAGGAGCAGACTCACAGGAACAAAAGGGCAGTTTAGAGGAAATAATCACTTGTCCCGTGTTTGGAATGTGGCATGTAGCGTGTAGAAGCAGCCATCTGTCATGTTTCTACCCACATACCGCTCCTGAAACGTAAACTGCTCATTGTGCTGAAGGAGAAATTACCGTATAGAAGACAGGAGCTCAAATACACCCACGCCTCGTCTATTATCACGTCTGCTGCTGCGATTAAAGTAAAGGCAAGTGAAGAAACGGGGAGTTTATCACTGCACGGAAGGCGGGCGATCATGTAACCACCTCTGTGTGTCTCTGTTAGCAAAATATCTTTCAAACATGAGGATGGGTTTTATTGTACTCTCAGATGAATCATTGGATCTGTTGTCTACAACTGTTTAACTATTAGCCAACCAGATTCAAGATGGCCACCACGGCAACAGAAAAAACATCTGCAGATCTGTTAATTTTACAAATATTTTTGATCAAAAGTGTCCAATCATATCCTCAAGGTCCACTGTCCTGCATGTTTTAGATCAGGGTGTCCAATCCTGGTCCTTGAGGGCCACTAACCTGCATGTTTTAGATCAGGGGTGTCCAATCCTGGTCCTTGAGGGCCACCAACCTGCATGTTTTAGATCAGGGGTGTCCAATCCTGGTCCTTGAGGGCCACTTTCCTACATGATTCAGATCAGGGGTGTCCAATCCTGGTCCTTGAGGGCCACTTTCCTACATGATTCAGATCAGGGATGTCCAATCCTGGTCCTCGAGAGCCACTAACATGCATGATTTAAATAAGGGGTGTCCAGTCATGTCTGCGAGGGCCACTATCCTGCATGTGATCAGGAGTGTTCAATCATGTCCTCAAGGGCTTCTATCCTTCTTTTTTTAGATCATGGGTGCCCAAACCTTGTCCTTGAGGCCCACTATCCTACATGCTTTAGATGTTTCAGTACTTTGACGTAGGCTGAGCCCAGACACCCTACTTTGATTTGAATGGATGGTTCTGAAGAGGTGAAGACCTGCTGAAGAGCTGGAAATCATTTAAAACATGCAGGATAGTGGCCCTTGAGAACAGGACTGGACACAACTGGTCCAGGTAGTTGTACTTTTACATCACTGGGAAGAATAATTGCAAACATTGGATGAATTAGGCGTTGTTGACATCGTTAATGGAGCCAGTCGATGCAATGGAAGTCCAGTTTTGGACTTGATTAGCATTTGTGGTAGTTGAGGTAGTTCATCCAATTAGGGAGTCTCCCTTTGATGGTTTTTGGGGCATGTCCCACTGGGAAGAGGCCCCAATGTTAAATCCCCTCCTTGAACATGGACCAACTTGTGAAGTCTTGATTACTTCAGGTGCCTTAGCCCTTTAGTCCACTATCGGTGAGTAGAAATACACCAACAAGCTACATTTACTGTCATTTGGTTGTCGTCTGCGTACAGTGTCACTTCTGGACGACGAGATTTGAGTTTTTTGCGACCAGCCCCTGACCCCTCCCCTGCAGTGTACACTTGTGAAAATATTTAAAATAAATTGTGATTTCTTCATAAAGTAAAGTACAGGCAGTCCTCAAGTTACGAACGAGATCCGTACCTAAGGACCGTTCGTAACCCGATTTTGCCGTAAGTCGGCGTTCGTAAGTCCGGATTTTTGTCCGTAAGTCAAACTGCGCACGTAAACTGCGTTTTAAACACGTTTTTTTCAATGTAACACAACACCAGCGTACATTCTGTATCTTTACAATGTATTTTCAAGCAATTAGCTAGCAAAAAACCCACAAAAAAACACAGAAAATACTGAAAAATACTGCTCAATGGAGGCGTGATGACGTCACCGGGTGCCGTTCGTAAGTCCGAAATGCCGTAAGTCGGGGGCATCGTAACTCGAGGACAGCCTGTACTTTTTTGTCATTTTAATGATTAATTAAAAAAAAATCTTGTTTTTCTTCACTTGATTTCTACGGTAAACAACAGTAACTGAACCTGATATTTAAGGATGGAGATGATCAGCATTAATTAGGTAGTTAATTATTATTATGACTCTTTTTATTTCTCATTCATGCACGTTTGACCCTTTCGTTTGTAGGAGGACAGTTTCTGTTTTCAACTCTGAGGTGGATTAAAGCCGTTCAGAACCATCGGACCCTCAGAGTCCCAGTTGTTTTGACATCACAAGTGGTCCGATGATGGAAGTAAAGGGGAGTAAAACCCCATCGGTGAAGCGGTTTTCACACTTTGCTTTGATGGGTTGAGGTCTGTTAAGTTTAAATTTTTAGGATAGAAATTTAGCTGATTTGGAGGATGTGCTGTTTAATTATACTGGGTTCACACAACAGTTGGGCCTACGTGGAGCTGGTTTCTGTGAACAATCACAACTTTATTAATGCCCGCGTGGAGAAACTGTCAAAGAATGTGGACGGTTTAATATTTGAGTCGTGTCTCACTGAGGCTTTCATCCTTCAAACACCTTCTGCTAACTGGTTTAGTTCAAAAAATAAACCAGCTCCGGTTGTTTTCGTTTAAATTACATCAAAACTTGGAATAGTTTGAGATGATTCGGCGCAGAAAGATGCGGTGACTCGTCTCGATGAGAACTGTTTCCGTGGAAAACGTGTTTCGACAGAAGCCTTTGGGAACTCCTGACGCCGTGACGCCTGCAAAGAAACTTCCGGATCTCTGCAGAACCCAAGACGAGCCGAGTGCAGGACGAGTGGGGAGAGCTGCGAGGGTCCTGCAGATAAGCAGCGTGTGGGTCACGCCGGAAAATATCTGCTGATCAGATTCTTCACGGAGACGTGCGGTCGAACAAAGTTCTGTGACGAGACAAGCATGTTTTCTCCAGAGTTACCAGGAATCTGACGCCCCGGTGATTCCTGCAGGGACTTGCAGCTGATTTAAAAAAAAAAAAAAAAAAAAGGAAAACTAACATTTTGTTCTTTAACACGTTCCGACTGAAAAAAAAAAAAGTTTGAAAATTCTAAAACTTTTATCAAAAGTTTTTATTTTTTTATTTTTCAGCCACAGAAGAATAAAAACCTCAAAATAAAAAAGTATTTGTAGAGTTAAAATGAAGATTACAGAGAATCCTCACTCTGTGGAGGAGTTCTGGCTCGCTCTTCTTTCCATCGATGCTTCAGTTCTGCTCCCTGAAGGTCCGACTGCAGCGTTCAGTCAAGTTCAGGCTCTGGACTCTGATTAGACCGTTCTTCTTTGAGTTCATGGTCCACTCAGTGACTGAACCATCAGCCACTGTTCTGACAGCTGGAGGAGCTGTTTGCTGCAGTGCATTCTGGCCGAGATGGAACTCATTGCATGGTCTGACCTTCGGGGTGAGTCAGCTGCGAAGATTGTCAGCTGACTGAAATGTTTTCCACTTGTTAACGTTTCTCTCTGTAGAACGATGGACTCCTAATTGATATTTGACCCTTCCCATATTGACGAGCAGCAGCAGCTGCTTCTCTGAGTTTATTGCTGATGTCTTTCTGCCCTGGCATTGTGCTTGTACAACCCTGTTTGCTCCAGAGCAGCTTGATTTTCACAAATAAATAATGACTCTGGGAATCTGTTGAGGGTTTGTTGAAGGTGTTCTTTCCCCAGGTCTGTATTTTTGTGGGGGTTTTGTTTTAAAAACTTTGTTTTAAAACGACGCGTCGCCTCCACACGACACATTTGAGAGGTAAAAATCATGCAAATGTCGTCACGTTCCGCAGGACCTCCCCACAACAAGGCCTTTGTGAGCGGGTCGTGGTGGAGGTTTCACCTGGAACAGGTTCTGCTGAGGTCCCAGTTGATTGAGGTCCTGGTGTTCGCAGCAGAAATCCATTTTTCAACCGGTTCTGCTCCGGTGAGCTCGTGTTCCAGCGGACGTTCTGACGAATAAGCAACTTTAAAGCTCTTAAAGCACCATCTCGGGGCCTTAAATGAAAACAGGCTGCTGACGGTGGGACTTCACGTGTATCTGCTGTTTCTATTTTCGGTCGGACCGTCAGCGCTGAGACGTCGAACGTGATGGTTTGCCCTTAAACGCACCGTTTCAGAGCAGGCTGGGCGCTTCAGCTTCATGTGTCACAGCTTGTGTCTGGGATAGGAATGTCAGGCGTGTCTGGATGTGGTACCCAAGGTGTGTTTTTTATGCCTCAGGCTGCTGCAGGAGGACACTGCCATGGATCCACAGACTGTTTTAATCTCCAACAACACCCCCCCACACACACACACATACACACAGAGCAGGAGTCACCTCTGGGATATTGTCTGGCTGTCCGTCAGCATCCGGGGAAAACAGATAGCAGAACAACGAGGCTCTCTGAGGCCTTATCGCTTCCTCTCATCTGCCGCCGTTATCTGCCTCGCCTTTTATTGCTACATCCAGGTGGATCGCCGCCGTTTATCCTGCAGCCGCGGAGACACTTCGCACACTTGACCCACAGTCCACAGAGGCCATTCACACACACATCTGAATTATGAAACTCGAACAGGAACCATTTTTTTATTCATTGATGTTGAACTGTCCTCTCTACGAGTAAAACCAGCAGCAGCAGCACATTGACAACATCTGAACAGTTAGTATCTTACCTGCTGTAGACAGCTCTTTGAATGATCTCAGTTTGGGAAAAAACAGTTGAATTCACACCAGATTGACGAGCTAAAGGCTAGTCAGTGGTATTTGGATCACATGAACACTGTTTTCTCTGTCAGTTTCACATAATTCATGGAGAAACATTTTGATATTCCTGCCCAGATGTGCTACAGCTAGATGCTTACGCCACTAGTTTCGTCGAGCTAACCACAAGGCACAAACAAACAAAACAGGCAGTGTTCGTTTTAAGGATAAGACATTTTGAACAAACCGCTTCCAGATTGTTTGTAATTTTTCAGAAACTCAGACTTCCCTCTCCCCAGCTCCTCATCAGGGACCCCAAGGCGTTCTCAGACCACAGAGGATTTATAATCCCTCCAGAAAGTTCTGGGTCTGCCCCGTGGTCTCCTCCTAGTGAGAAAAAAAACCTTCCAAAGATTCAGGGGGTCAACTAGGGGGTCCTTTTCCCCCCCACATGAAGGAGCTCCTCAACCTTTCTCTAGAGGCTGCGTCCCCACCCCATCTAGAAAAGCTCATTTCAGCTGGTTGTATTCAGGATCTGTTTTTGTTGTTGTTGTTTTGGGTCCTGATCCAAACCTTATGACCACAGGTGAAGGTTGAAATGAAGACATCAGTAAGTCCAGAGGTTTACCTTTATACTCAACTCTTTCTTCACCACGACTGACCAAAGCAACACTCTCATTACTGAGGACGAGGTCACAATTCGTGGATCCATTTGTTCCATTCTATTATCACTCAGGATCAAAACTCCCAAGTACCTGAATGAAGACTCCCCCCCCCCCAGTCCCTTGGCCTTAACTCAAAAAACCTGAATACTGAAGTCATCACAGTTTTTTATTTTTTTTTTAATTTTTTACCAAAACCAGGTTTAGCAAAACAATTGTACCTCATAGTGAAGTCTAACTGGAACATCAGAACACAAAAAGGCACCACTCATTACGATAATTCAATATATTCACTTTAACAAGAATTTAACAAGATGAATACTTAAAAACAATTATTTGTTTGCTCAACAATATAGTAAAGGTGTGTCTCAGTTGAACTTTTACTTAATAAATGCACTTCAGTGGTCAAATCAGCTGCACTTCACCGGGGCGGTGCAGCGAAATGAAGCTGATTTGACGGTTGCTCCAGGCATGATCCCAGAGCTGGACAAAGGTGGCAGGCTATGGCAAGCCGAGTGTGTTATTAATAGCCACTTTTACCTATTACATGACACAACGGCATGCCATGATGCTCGAGTGCCATCTAGTGGCTGAAAATGATAGTGTTCAATATTTTCAATGTCAGAATGAATGAAAATGGTCATATCTCAGCCAAAAATTGGTTTATAAATATATGGGGAAAAAACATAAATACGTCATTTTGGCGTATAACTTGCAGGGCATGCAAATTATGCAAAAAAAAGTGACTTGTAGGCCAAAAATAGGGTAATAAGTGCAGCCGAGGGCTAAATTAAAGCTCTGAGGGGATCAGGGCCCCAGACTCTGGACCAACCTGCCCATTGATATCCGTTCTGCAGAGTCAAGTCAGTCCCTTAAATCCACCTAAAAACTCACATTTTTCACTGGCTTTTAATTAAAGTTCTGTTTGAGTTACAACAGAACCTCTTACGTTTGCTATTTTCTTGTTTTAGTTTGTCCTTAAACTTTTTTTTTTATTATTTTTGTTTGATCTTTCATCTATTTTATTGCCAGATTTCCTGTTTGCGAAGAACTTTGGTCAACAGTGCTGTTTAAAAACGTGCTATATAAATAAAATCGACACTGACATAAAAAAAAAAAAAAAAAAAAAAAACGCTGTAAGGAACAAAAGGCGGTAGACGAACCAAGGAAGGAGCAGGCGTGGAGACGTGAGGTGACGTCTTGCTGTCAGATCTGTTCGGGTTCTGATGCAACGCTGAGTAACCGAGACGCCGTGTGTGATCTGAGCAGCTCGCATGCTCAAGTGACCCAGCGTGTGAAAACCAAACAACCAAAAAAACAAGTGCACACGCTGCCATTGCTTTGCCTCCACGTTCGCTGCCCTCGCTGCCAGGGCCTGTTGCTAGGTTACCAGGAGGAAACGGCGTGCATGCCGACATGAATGAATTTCCAGTTTTTAGCTTCAGAGGAGGAAACCGAGGGTTGGATTTCACTTTAACTCCAGGCTGAGATTAAAACACACGAGGAAGCGAGGCAGATGTGTAAAATATGAACTTATTTAATGGAGTAAAAAGAGGTGCTGTTGAAGCAGGAAGTCTTAAACTGGACGTCTAAATCTAAATAAACTGAACACACGTCGTTCCTTGAAGGAATGCTAATCACCCACTAGCTTTAAAGGCAACATTTAAAACAAAAATCATAATTTTGTGTTGAAAAACTACAGCGTTTATGTCCAGATCTTTTTGTAAGCTCAGAGTATGTGTTGGGGATGAATCTCAACTACTACCACACCAAGTTTCAGCCCACTATCTATAAAACTCTAACTTAGAGCCATCTTTGTGTTCATTAAGATACGTTTCCTGTTAAAAAATAGTTAATTTTTTGGCATTAGGTGATAATCAGTTCAGAGATCTGTAAGTTCTCGTGAATATTTTTTAAATCCTGTCATGGTTTGAACAATAATTTTAATTTTATAAAATTACATCGCTGACATGTACAATAAAAACAGTCCAGTCTGAATGTGAGGGGGTTTAACCCTCCTGCTGCCCTCGGGTCAAACACACGAGAATTACACAATAAACCCATGTTGGGTAATGTCTCTTTAGAAGAAGCTGCTCAGCTGAGTTGATCTCAGCCATCATTTGTCCTGTTTGTTGTTTTTGTTTACTTTCTGGAGCAACAACATCACATCTCCACCTCTAATCCTGCCTACAAAGATCCATGTGTTCAGCTGTTTTTCCTACTGGGAACACAGAAGATAAGTACGGAAGCCCATTTCCGTCATGAAAGAAAAAATAAAAGCCCAACAGGAAGTCATATTTTCGACGTTTAAAGTCATAATTATGAGACTAAAAGTCATAATTTCAAGTTGTAAAGTCATAATTACAAGAATAAAAGTCTGCTGGTGAAGATTCTCTGTCATCTAGGACATGAGGAATTCAAAAAATGTTCTGTTACAAATAAAGTCCAGTTTTTTGTATTGAACTTTTTTTGTTTGACGAATAAAAGTCATAGTTACGAGTTTTAAAGTCATAATTATGAGAATAAAAGTCATAATTTCAAGTTGTAAAGTCATAATTATGGGAATAAAAGTCATAGTTTTGAGTTTTAAAGTCATAATTACAAGAATAAAAGTTTGCTGGTGAAGATTCTCAGTCATCCAGGACATGATGAATTCAAAAAATGTTCTGTTACAAATAAAGTCCAGTTTTTTGTATTGAACATTTTTTGACGAATAAAAGTCATAGTTACGAGTTTTAAAGTCATAATTATGAGAATAAGTCGTAATTTTGACTTTTAAAGTCATAATTTAAACTTTTAAAGTCGTAATTACAAGAACAAAAGTCATAATTTTGAGATTTAAAGTCATAATTACAAGTTTTAAAGTCATAATTATGAGAATAAAAGTCATAATTATGAGTTTTGAGGTCATAAATATGAGTTTTAAAGTCATAATTACGACAATAAAAGTAATAATTTTTAGTTTTCTAATTTAATTTCTAAGTTTGTCCCTTGCGGGACACCGTGGCTCTACAGGGATGCAACTTCCTGTCAGACACCGGTATGGATTCATTCATTCAATGTATGTCCCTCTGCTGTCAAACATCTATCCTTTTAAATAAAGGTATGTAATGTATACATCTATTCATCGCCACTTTATATAGCATTTAGCATCAAAGCCTATTTCCACTTTGAAATAAAAACCCAACTGGAAGTCATAACTGAGTTTTAAAGTCATAATTACGAGAATAAAAATCATAATTATGACTTTAAAACTCATAATTATGACTTTTATTCTCGTGATTATGACTTTTATTCTTGTAATTATGACTAACACTCATAATTATGACGTTTATTCTTGTAATTATGACTTTAAAAGTCAAAATTATGACTTAAAAAGTCAAAATTATGACTTCCTATTGGGCTTTTATTTTTTTCTTTCATGGCGGAAATGGGCTTCCATAATTTGGGCAAAGGGTCAGAGTTCAGGTATTACAAAATTAAAACGACAACAAAAATAATACCAGTACAGTTTGAAATGGGGTTGTTAAAGCTTAAAGGAGAAAAACTAGCTAAAGAGTAACAAAGCAAAATATCAGCTAGGAGTTATGTAGCTACTATTTAAAAATACCAAGAGCCTTGCTCAAAACTACATGAAGCAAAAAGCTAGCTGAAAGCTAAATGTACTTTGTAGCAAAGCTAGTTAAACGGTAACAGTGACAAAGGGTTAGCTATTTGTGTTTTTTTGTAAATTACACAAAATTAGTTAAAAGCAAAATTTAGCAAAAATTTTGCCAAAAGCTAAAAATAACAGTGGTAAATTGAAGCTAAAATAGCTAAATGCTGGCTAAAATCAATACATTTTAACTAAAAGTAGCAAAAGTCTACCTAAAAGCTAAAGTATCAAAAGGGTAGCTAATAACAAAAATATGAAAATGCTAGCTAAAAATAAACAAAAATACCTGCTAAAAGCTAAATGTAGTGTGACGCTAGCTAAAAGCTAATAATTGCAAAGTGGTAGCTAGATGCTAAAAATAGCAATGCCAGGTCAGGTTTCAAGCACCAAAATGCTAGCTAAAAGTAGCTAAATGTTAGTTAAATGCAAAAAGTAGCAGAAGACTGCCTAAAAGTAATCAAATGTTAGCTAAAAATTCTCAAAAGATTAATAAAAATACAAAATTAGCACAAGATAAAAATAGAGCTAGTAGCTGAAGCAAATTTTAAAAACTGTTGAAAGTTAAAGAGATCTTTAGGTACTTCTATGAGGAAATATTTGTCAATCAGGTTCTTTTTTTTTAAGTATAAAAGTAAAAAATTAAAAACTTTAGGGGGATATTGTTCCTTATACAGTCAATGTCTTTCCATTTTTCTATATAAGTTGGATCACATATTTCCACTAATGGATTTATTTGCTGCCCTGTAGCAATTTTTCATGTTTGGGAGTGAGATGCCTCAAAGTCGCAGCGCCTATCTCCAGAATGAGCCGAATGTTTTGATAAACGAATGACTAAAATGGCACAAAATCTGCAGAAATTAATGAGATTGTTTAAAAAACAAAACAAAACAAACAAAAAAAAAAACCAGAGGACTCAGGATTCACTCGACTAAACATGGAAAATCAATGGAAAAGTTTAGAAGATGTAAAATCACACAAAGAGCAAACCTTAAATATGATAGAATGTAATTTCTGTCATGTAGATAGTTTTATTTTTATATTTTGAAATATTTAGCTGCTTCCAGATCACCAAAAAGTATCGACAGAAACGGTCATCTCCTGAGGATCTGAATTATGTGACCTCTGGAGTGCATTAAAGGGGAATTTATTTTAAATGAAATAACTATAAATTTAGATAGAAAATAAGAGGTAAGAGTGTTTTCCTCCATGACTGTTGACGGTCAGGTAATTCTGTATGCAGATTAGGAAAAGTAGCTGACTTGACATGTTCTGTGTGTTTTTTAGGGTCGCCATGTCAAAACAGGTCAACTGGCTGCCATCAAGGTCATGGATGTTACCGGAGTATGTGTCCCACACTCAACCTTTCATTTCTGACACTTTGCAGAAAAGTCCTCTGCTTCATCTTTACTTCCCTGTGCTTCAGGAGGAGGAGGAGGAGATTAAAGCTGAGATCAACATGCTGAAGAAGTACAGCCACCATCGCAACATCGCCACCTACTATGGAGCCTTCATAAAGAAAAACCCTCCAGGAATGGACGACCAGTTGTGGGTACGAGCCTCTCTGTGTAGACAAAACTAAAACGTTTCAAATATGATGTCTAAAGAGAATTGAAACTCTCTGGGTTGGTTTGTTGTGTGTGCAGCTGGTGATGGAGTTCTGCGGGGCTGGCTCGGTGACAGATCTGATCAAAAACACCAAAGGAAACTCTCTGAAGGAGGAGTGGATCGCCTACATCTGCAGGGAAATCCTGAGGGTGAGAACAGAACTGACACACAGATAACAGTAAATACAGAAATATTGTTTTCTTAAACTAAAGAAACCCCAAACAGGTTCCCTGAGGAACTCCGGGTAGGTTCATCACTCATGTAAAACATGTTCAGACTCAGTGAAAGTATGTTTTCATGTAAAAATGAGTCTCAGCAGACATGTGTGACATGTCTGGAAATATTTTCCGTCTTTCTTCAGGGTCTAACCCATCTCCACCAGCACAAGGTGATCCACAGAGATATCAAGGGCCAGAATGTTCTGCTGACGGAGAACGCCGAGGTCAAACTGGGTGAGTAAACTCAACTCAAGTTATAAACGTAGGAAATACCCAGCAGCATTAAAACAGCAGCTTCCTTTGTGTGTCCACAGTGGACTTTGGTGTAAGCGCTCAGTTGGACCGCACGGTGGGACGAAGGAACACGTTCATCGGGACGCCGTACTGGATGGCTCCTGAGGTCATCGCCTGTGATGAGAACCCAGACGCCACCTACGACTTCAAGGTATATCTTATAGAGAAAGACGGTTTTCAGCTGTTGGATTACCGGACTGGATTTGGACAAGTTTTAAACTTCTTTTTTGTACAAGCTTTTGGCAGATTTTAATCTCCTTTAGTGTTGACTCTTGACTGGATTGTAAACCTCCTTTGAGCTGCTGCAGGACTCTTGTTGACATGTTCTAACCTCCGTAGACACCGCCCACACCGCCTCAGTATCTTCCATCTTTATCCAACAAAGTTAAAAGTCAGGTCATCTGGACGGTTTCTTTTTTTTTTGTTGTTGTTGTTGAGACGTTTCATCCTCCATCCAAAGGACTTCATCAGTCCGAGGAGCCTCAGACTGATGAAGGACTGCTCTTATCATAGACTGAACTCTTGGAAAAATGTAGGGGTCTAAACCAACAGACTGGGTTCAGACATGCTTTAGACTGATTTGGATTTTTTTTCTACTCTTGGATATTCTTGTTTGAGACCAAAAAGTTCGTTTTTTTATCTCCCCATGTACCGGGAGAATACTCTCCGTCCATCCATCGGTCGCTTATGAGCTAGATAACTAAGTTTAAGTGAAGTTTACGTGTCATGTAAGGCTGGGACTTGGATCTGGACTAAATTTAGCCCATCTAAAAAAGCTAAGTCTGGTCCTCTGGACATTCAAAAAACAAAACAAAACAACGCAAAAAAAAATTGTAGAAACGTTTCGTCTTCCGTCCGAAAGACTTCCTCAGTCTGAGCTGCTGTATTCAGCTCAGT
>JARVGS010000761.1:23098944-23109799 GCA_031762315.1 Hypsolebias antenori | reverse complement strand
TTTTAAGCTCAGCAGAAAAAGCTGTTTTTGATAAACCTTCCAAATGTGGGATAGCTCCAGCACGTAAAAAAAAAAAAAGGTTCGATATCTCACACCGCTTGAAGCTGCGAACAAACAACCAACACGGCCTTTAGAAGAAATCTCCATTTTATTTGCAATCTCTGATCCTTACCACTCGACAGCACAGGGAACAAATGAGAACCAGTGACTGTGCGGTGCTTTCTGGTTTAATGGGGACAGAACGAGCCCCCGCGGCGAGTCGGTGGAGGATGAGCGCCCACGCCATTAACTCCGACCCTCCGGGGCTTCGTGTGACCGCTCGTCTTACAGCAGCTATTTGCTCCAACCAAACTCTGGTGAAATGTTGGCGGCAGGGATCTGCAGCAGTAGTGGCAGATGGGTAATTTTTCTGCCTGTATTTTTATCACTTGACGGGAACACTGACCGTTGGACGAGTCTTGCAGGAGCGAGAAGTGTTGAGTCGGGAACACGTGGAGAGGAAGTGAACGAGTCGTGTGTTTTTCTCTCCGCAGAGTGATCTGTGGTCGCTCGGCATCACGGCTATAGAGATGGCAGAGGGAGCGCCACGTAAGTGTGATTAACACCGCGATCAGCCGAAAGCAGCACAGTTTGTTTCCAACTTCAGCTGATAAATCAGTGTCTCCTTCATCCATCTTCTGTTTTCTGTCTTTTTATTTGGTTTCCTTTGTGTTTTAATTTCCTTTCATTTTTCCTATCTTTTTCTTTGACTTCCTTTTTCTTTGTTTCCTTTCCTTACTTTTCTTTTTGGATTTCTTTTTATTCCATTTTTTTTGGTTCCTTTCCTTTTTACTTCCTTTTCTTTGGTATACTCTTTTGCTTTCATTTCACTTTCCTTTTGTTGGTTTCTATTCCTTTCCTTTTAATTTCTTTTCTTTTGTGTCTTTCCCCTCCTTTTCTTACTTTCCCTTCTCTTTACTTTCCTTTGTCCTTCTTTCATTTGGCGTTCTTTCCTTTTCCTTTAACCTCCTTTCCTATGACATCCTTTCCTTTGGCCTTCTTTCCTTTCCTTTTTCTTTGACCTCTTTTCCTATGACATCCTTTCCTTTGGCCTTACTTCCTTTCCTTTACTTTTGACCTTCTTTCCTTTCCTTTGGTTTTGTTTCCTTTTTATGTGGCCTCCTTTTCCTTTGATCTCTTTTCCTTTCCTTTGGCCTTCTCTCATTTCTTTTTCCTTTGACCTCCTTTCCTCTGACATCCTTTCCTTTGGCCTTATTTCCTCTCCTTTTCCTTTGACATTTTTTCCTTTTATTTTGGCCTCCTTTCCTGATTTTTGGCCTTATTTCCCTTTGATCTCCTTTCCTTTTCCTTTGGCCTTCTTTCCTTTCCTTTTTCTTTGACCTCCTTTCCTGTGACACACTTGCCTTTGACCTTATCTCCTTTCCTTTTCTTTTGACCTTCTTTCATTTTCTTTTGGCCTCCTTTCCTGTTTTTTGGCCTCCTTTTCCTTTGCTCTCCTTTCTTTCCTTTGGCCTTCTTTCCTTTCCTCATTTCTTCTTCCATGATTACTCTACTCTGTCTCTTAATTTATTTTTCCCACCTCCTCCTCTTCTCATTCTCACTCCTCTTCTTCCTCACCTCCTCAGCTCTGTGCGACATGCATCCGATGAGAGCGCTCTTCCTCATCCCCAGGAATCCTGCCCCGAGACTCAAATCGAAGAAGTGGTGAGTCTCTTCATTCCATGCAAACAACCGGTGGATACACAGAAGGTCAAAAACAGAAACTAAATGTGCAACTAAAGCTGCAAAATCTGCAACAGTTTAAAACAAATCCTCTGTAAATGTAAAACGAACCCTTTGAAACGAGTGAGTCTGTGATAAAAACCAGCTGAACCCGTGCACCTGCGTGTGTTCTTGTTCCGTCAGGTCAAAGAAGTTCCAGTCGTTCATAGAAAGCTGTCTGGTGAAGAGCCACAGCCAGCGGCCGAGCACCGAGCAGCTCCTCAAACACCCCTTCATCAGAGACCTGACCAACGAGCGGCAGGTCCGGATCCAGCTGAAGGATCACATCGACCGCACCAAGAAGAGGCGGGGGGAGAGGGGTGAGGCCGAACGTCCGCCGACTCACCTGCAGCCGCTTTACCTGAGTGTCTGACGTGATTCTGTCTGTTACAGATGAGACGGAGTACGAGTACAGCGGCAGCGAGGAAGAGGATGAAGAGAGGGACGTCGGAGAGCCCAGGTAAGGACGGTCCTGCTGATGCTCAGGTACCAGGATCAGGGTCTGAGGCGACCTCAGCTAATGGTTGAAATACAGACGCCCTTTAACATCGGTAGTTTTAATTGTTTACTATTTAATATTTAAGTTTTTATTAGTATGAATGAAACTGTTTCAAGTGACTGAATCAGTCTGTGACGTCCAGACAGAGTCAGGAGACTGAGATGCTATCATCAAACAAAATGTTGCGTTCAAGTTCAGTACGAAACAATGTGTTGCGTTCAGAGTTGCTATGGACTGCTTGTCCTTAAGAAACAAAACAAAAAAAAAATTTATGTCATTCTGAAAAAACAAGGATGCATTTAATGTTGTGTAACAAATGGTTCAAGGTCAGCATAAAACAAAATGTTGCATTCAGTGTCATTATGGAATAAATGTTGCATTCATGTCAGTACAGAAGGGAATGATGCATTCTGTGTCATTATGTAACAAAAAGATGCATTCAGTGTTTTTAAGGAACCAAAACAAATTGCATTTGTTGTTACAAAGTATTATGGGAAAAGAGGATGCATTCAATATCATTATGAAAAAATTCTGCATTTATGGCCAGTCTAAAACAAAATGTTGTGTTCAATGTCATTATGAAATAAAAAGTCCAGTGTCATTACAAAATAAAATACAGAATGGAATTTAATTATGAGAAAGTAGAAGTGTTCATTGTCTTTATATAAACTAAAGTTGTGTGTAGGGTCATTTTTAGGACAAACAGTTGTGTTCAGGGTGATTTGTAGGACACAAAGTTGTGTTAGGGGTCATTTGTAGGACAAAAAGTTGTGTTCAGGGTCATTTGTAGGACAAAAAGTTGTGTTCAGGGTCATTTGTAGGACAAAATGTTGTGTTCAGGGTCATTTGTAGGACAAAATGTGTTTGTGGTCATTTGTAGGACAAAAAGTTGTGTTCAGGGTGATTTGTAGGACAAAATGTTGTGTTTGGGGTCATTTTTAGGACAAAAAGTTGTGTTCAGGGTGATTTGTAGGACAAAAAGATGTGTTCAGGGTCATTTGTAAGACAAAATGTTGTGTTTGGGGTCATTTGTAGGACAAAAAGTTGTGTTCAGGGTGATTTGTAGGACAAAATGTTGTGTTTGGGGTCATTTGTAGGACAAACAGTTGTGTTCAGGGTCATTTGTAGGACAAAAAGATGTGTTCAGGGTCATTTTTTCAGACAAAATGTTGTGCTCTAACTCATTTTTGGGATAAAAATTTACCTCGGGTCCTGTTTAGTACAATAAGTTGCGCTTGGGATCAGAACAAAATTTGTGTTTAACGTTCTTATGAAACGAAAATTTGTTCAATACCATTCAAATCAAAATGCTGACGTTAGTTACAAAATGCTGTGTTTAAGGTCATTACCAAAAAAAATCACAATTAAACCATAAGAAGCTTAAAATACTGTATTTAATCTCAATATTGAAAAAAATGGCACGTTCAGTGTGTTCATGGATCAAAACGATGCGTTAGGTGTCAACACAAAACAAATGCTGCATTCTGTACCATCTTTTGTTTAGTCATTAAAAAAAGGTTTTTACTCTTATTTTTTGTGGGCGTTTTAAATGACCCACTTTAATGCTTTTGATGTTGCACGCAGTTGGATATGACTGTTTTAAAAACAACAATCAATAATTTGTTTACACTAAAATAAATTAATTCTGGCATCAGTTTCTGAATATTTTGTGAAAAACATTACAATACATTTATATGTTTGTAAATCTTTACACACACATTTTTGTTAAAGCAAGGAAAATAGGCTTTTTTCAACCGAATGTACATCTTTTTCAACGTTACTGACAGAAATAAACAACTTTAGGACCAATGTAAACAAAAATTGTTTTTCTGACTGCAGCACCAGAGTCAGAAATATGAATGAAATAGGTTTGAAACTTTTTAATGAACTTTTAGAATCAGTTTGAACTGATGAAAATGAAATCATCGACAGTCTGTGTTAAAATGAAATCATTGACAGTCTGTGTTAAATGGGTCGGTCAGAACCAAATCAGCTCCTCACGTTCTTCCTGTCGGCTCCCTTCAGCTCCATCATCAACATCCCTGGTGAGTCCACTCTGAGGCGAGACTTCCTGCGCCTCCAGCTGGCCAACAAGGAGCGCTCGGAGCTGATCCGGCGCCAGCAGCTGGAGCAGCAGCAGAACGAGGAGCACAAGCGCCAGCTACTGGCAGAGAGGCAGAAACGGATCGAGGAGCAGAAGGAGCAGCGGCGACGGCTGGAGGAGGTAGCTTCAGTCTTTTTATTGACAGAGCTGTGTATGTGAATAAATGAACCTAAAACTTGACATTAACCCACCACATCCATGTCTTTAGCACCGGGTGCACGCAGCCAAGGATCTGACTCATTAATCTTGTTACAGCAACAACTACGGGAGCGGGAGTTGAGGAAGCAGCAGGAGCGGGAGCAGAGGAGGAGGTACGAGGAGATGGAGCAGCTCCGCCGGGAGGAGGAGCGGAGGCACGCTGAGCGAGAGCAGGTAGGAAAAACACCCAACTGACAAATTCCCCAAAATTGGGCAAGTCCAAAAAAGGGGCGGGGCTTAATGCCTCCTGAACACTCACTGAAAATGCAGCTATGATTCCAAAACTGATAACTTTAATAAAAAAATGACAACAGGCGCAAAACATAAAACATCATTTAAAAGTACACAGATTAATATATTTGTGTAAAAGTACATGCAAAAGTCTTAAACCAACCCTCATTTTGTTATTTATTTATTTATTTATTTAAAGATTATTCATTAAAAAAAACAATACAAAACAATAAATGATAAGGATACAAAATATAAAATGAAAGGCAGCAGAAAGAAGAAAAAAAATCTTATTATGTCTGCCCCTTTTTTCAAACAATTAGTACAAACAATATTAAATTCCAAGTACAGTACAGTAATATTAAACTTCAACTCAAACCTAAACTTCAACTTAAACTTCAAGTAACAAAACAAAAGAATAACTCTTTCTAATTTTTCTAACTCCAATACATTACACTTTAAGCTACTTCATATATATATTTTTAACCATTCACTTTTTATCCTTTTCTTAAATGTACACATTGTTACATTTTGCTCTCAAGCAGCAAGATTTCCCTGTAGATCCTCAGATTATCTGAAGGTCTTTAAATTTATTTTTATCTACTTATTTATTTTTTGGGGTGTAAGCTTTTTCATGAATTAATTGCAAAAACTCCCACAACAATTATTTAATATTACTTATTACTGTATTTATAAACTGTTTAGTTTGACTCCTTTTAAAAATATATATTTTTATGTTCTTGTCATTAGGACTGGTTTTATTTTTTTGAACAGAGAGCGAATATGATGATTAAATATACTAGAAACCATGTAGAGACTCCTCTGCAGATGTTTCCTGGTGGTGTTGGACTTATTAGATGTCTTCAGTTCTTCAGGCTGTAGTTTATCGGAGGAGAAAAGCACTAAAATTAACATTTTCTCGCAGTGAAACGCTTCATTAACTCCCTTCTCAGATATAAATACATCTTCCTGGCTCACAGCTGATTTCATCTTGACTGTTGGAATAATCTGCTCATCTTTCTTCTTTGCTAATTACACCCCCTGCTGCTCCTTTTTGTTTCATTTCTTATCTGTTTCTGGTGAAGTCTCTGGTCTAACACCTCCTCTGTGAACCTCCTTCTGTCTGCCCTCCTTCTTATTTCCTGCTCTGCTGACATCACTGGTTGCCTGGGGCTTCGATTGGCTTCTGTTCCGCCTGGTCGCTCTGCGATTGGCTGCGTCTGGCGCTCGGCCCGGGCTCCGGTTGGTTAGGAGTATATCCGTAGGCAGCTGGAGGAGGAGCAGAGGCAGCTGGAGATCCTGCAGCAGCAGCTCCTGCAGGAGCAGGCCTTACTGCTGGTAACACAACATGAAAACACAAACAAACAGAAACATACACGGTGCCCCGATGCTGGAAATGTGACCCAAAAAAAAAAAAGTGGATTCTCTGGTTTCTTAATCTTGGTTGAAGGTATCTTGATCCCTTCAAAACCAGGAAGTGAGCATCAAAAACCTGACTGCTGGAGCAGATCGTCCTCCTGTGCACCAAACGTAAAGTGGTGAAGATGGCCCCCCAGAAATTAAAGGTTTATTAAAATACATGTACAGTATAATAAAAGCTGCAGCACAGCAAAAGGCTGCAAATAGTGGTTCAGAACTGAAGGAGGAAATATAAAATAATCGATTCCTGAAACTGAGTGCAGAAAAGTTCGAGCTGACTTTATGTAAGAGTGGGATTCTGCTGAGACATTATGGTCAGTTAATATCTTACCTGCTTTAGATGGCTTTTTGACAACAGTTTGGAGAAACGGAGCATAATTCTGACAGAACTGACGAGCTAACGGCTAGTCGGGTAACAAAGTGGCGCTCTGTTATGTTAAAACAGCTTCAAACTCAAAAACTTTATTTCAAATCTCATTGGGTGAACTTTAAACTGTTTAAATCACGTGTGTGTTTGTGGGTTATTTACATTTTATTTTGCTCTAAAACATCCGGTGCAGCCTGCAGCACTTCTTGCAGGACTATAATAATAAATAGTAATATTACTGCTGAAATACAAAACAAGTTTACCAGAGCTGTAAACGTTAATTCAATATTTATATTTTTATATATATTTTAGATTGGAATTGTTTTTTGACGACAGGACTTAATCCCGCCCTATTAGCTGTTGACGCTGGTCAGAACTACTCTCTGTATTTCTCCAAAGTTGACCTAAAATGACATTATTTAATGTTTTTTCTCTGAGCGATAAAGGGGTGTGTCAATGCCTGGTCACGCCCACTATTTGGCAAGGCCCGCCTATTAAACATCCTACTGTTTCCTTTCTAACTATCTTTACCATATAGTTTAAATAATACTTGTGTTAAAGTCTGATTTAACGTTAATCCGATGCAACAAAACTGACTCAAAAATGCGTTTTAATCTCTTCAACCTTCAGAAAAGTGGGAGCAGGTCAGGCGTCATCACCTTCTAAGCTCCGGTCACTTTGTATTTCAAAGGTCAGGGATCTAAAACGTGTTTTCGTCTCCGCGGTCTGACCTCCCGTCGCCTGTCGTCTGTGTCCGCTCCGCAGGAGTACAAGAGGAAGCAGATCGAGGAGCAGCGGCAGGCGGAGCGGCTGCAGAGGCAGCTGCAGCAGGAGCGAGCGTACCTGGTGTCGCTGCAGCAGCAGCAGCAGCAGGAGCCGCCGCGCCCGCCACAGGACAAGAAGCAGCTCTACCACTACAAGGACCAGGCGCCAGGCAGCAACGACAAGCCCGCCTGGGCCAAAGAGGTACCACACAGATCTGCAAAAACCTACAAGTCCAAACGAACGCAAACGTCTTTATAAAGCGAGTGAAATCAAAGCAGTTTAGTTGTTTCAGTCGTCGAGTAGAGAAAGATTTTATTTTCTTGATTATCATCATCTGTGTGGAAAAAGAAGCATAAAAACAGCTCCTTTGAATAAAAACTTGCAGAATTTATCATAAATATCTTCATGTTTTATTCCTTTGCAGGACATTTTTTTCAGCTCTGAATTCTCCTGTTTTAACTTTAACTTTGGATTTTTCTCTCCTTGTGAAGCTGAATCTCTCCTCAGACCAGAGGCAGAGCTGCAGCCATCGCTTCGTTTGTCATAAAATTGTCAAAGGTCCTAACGTTTCCTCCTACAGGAGCAGACTCCCTGATTACAACAAGATGGAGGTCAGAGAGGTTGGATGTGTGAAGGTTTAGTCTCCTTCAGGCGTCTTCTGAGCTCCACCTGCAGGGATCAGCCTTTCATTTTCACAAATGAAACGTCAGAGCAACAAACATTTTTATTTTGGTCGTATTGATGTTTAACATGAACTAATGAGTGAAGAGAGCGCTGAGGACAGGTGGAGGACCAGGAAGTGCAGAGGATTGGTCAGGGAGCAGCAGTGAAGAGGATAAGGAGCGGAAATGTGGCTGGTCCTGATTGCTGTAATAAAAGCACACTGGAATAGCCATTGTCAGTGCTATGCGAAGTTTGTGGCAGCCATCTTGCTAGGTGCTATTTTCTTGTAGCGTTGTGAAAGCCGTTAGTCGTATCAGTTTAAAAAGATGTGTAAATATACTTTTTTTTATTTATTTATTTTTTTTAACTTAAATATTCTGTATTGCGTATGTCGTAAAGTCACGGGACAGAAGGATTCTGAACTGAGCGTCCTAATGGGCGTGGACCCATAAAATGGCCCATTCTGACCAGAACATGTAAAGTTCAGTACTTTATATGCTAGACTAACAGAGCTCTGCTACCAAATTAATTTAGACTAATAACTTAAACTTAAATATCGTTAGGTTTTTTCCTTCTGATAACTCTGGAAATATGTATCCTCATATAACATGCACTTCAGTATTTACACACAAATAACTGAGTTAAATTCTAATTCACTTATAATCTATCCATAAAGGGGGTCTGTAAAATATTATTTAAAATTTAAAACCTTATGTTACTAATGTCTAGGTTCATTTTTTTCATTTAGTTTGTTCATATTGACCTCCAGAAACTATGATTATAGACAAGTGTGGAGACAACCGCTGGCATAACAATACACTGTTAGACTAATATTTACATAATAAAAAGTATAATGCCACATTCCTTTTTGTTAAGATTCTAATAATAATAACACTCAATGGTAAAACGTTGGATTATTTATTGTTTTCACCCAGATAATTATGGACTGCTAACTTTTTGGCAGCAGTTAAGGATGCCACATAGCACCTAACAAGATGGCGGCATGGACGCTTGCCTTGTTAGCATAGACTTTGCTGTGGTTGTCCCTCCTGTGTATTTCAGTGGTGGAGATGATGGGGATGTTCAGAGAGTCTGAGGACACCTGAGGACTGTGAGACAAAGTCAGATGTGTTGGTCCTAAAGGAGGGGCGGATGTGTCAATGTGGGGGTGGGATCACATCAGTGGACAGGTGAGGACACATGTCCTCGTGCAGATCTGTAGTGACAGTTGGGAGCAGGTGAGGTGAGCCAAGTGAGGTGGAGGGGAGCCAGAGTTGAAGATGTTCAGATGTTGGTTGGACCAGAACGGACAAGATTAGACCTGAGTGGGTTGGTTTGGACGTGTCCAACAGTGGACAAATTGGACAAAGGATAATAATGCAGGACAATAATGGAGCAGGCAGGGAGGTGGAGATCTGCCGAGGGAGCAGGAGTTGTTTCTAACATCGATAAAAGTTTATTTTTTATGAAAAAGAAAACCTCAGATTTCATTGGTGGACCACTTTCCTGCTTCCTGTTTACATGTTTTTGTTTACTTGTTTCGTAAACAACCTGCCCCTCAGGTGATGCGCCGAGCTCAGAGCAACTCTCCCCGCCTCCCTCAGAAGAAGTACCACTCCTTCAAGCTAAACCGGGACATGGACCTGGATCAGCTCCTGCAGCTCCCGGGTTACAAACCTCCCAAGCCCCGCCCCCCCTCTTACCCCGCCCACGTCAGCCCCATCAGGGACCACCTTAACGTCCCCCGAGTCCGCATCACCTGCGTCCCGGAGCCGGAGTACTCTGAGCCGGTGGTGATGCGAAGGGAGAGCCCCAACAGGAGCCCTGTCAGGGTCTCTGACTCCAGGGGCCGCAGTCCAGCCCGCCGGGTCAGTCAGAACCACAACCGGACCGTCCTCCTGATGAACCTGTCTCTGTTAACGCCTTTAACTCACATCCTTTAACCTCGACCGCAGCAAAAACACTCCTTTAGTTTCTCTTTCACTTCGCTGCTTTTCATCATTTTGACCCAAGGGCAGCAGGAGGGTTCACTGAATTAACCAGACTAACTCCTGATCCGGATCCGGATCCAGATCTGGATCCGATCCTGAAGGTTTAAAGGACTCAATGTTTGTAAATGTGCTCACACTGAGTCCATTCCTTGGACCTTTGCGTCTCGCACAATCCTGAAGAGGTCCAGTTCTTCTCAGGGGACCTTTACAGTCCTAGACGGTGGACTTTCTTCTTCCTGGTGGCTGGAGGTGTCTCTCTGTACTTTTATGATGTTTTAATCTGGATTCAGTCTTCCTCGTTCACGGCTTTGAGTCACCTTTTCTGCTTCTAACTGGAACTCTCTGGGTTCTTTTTTTATCTGAAGTTGGACTCAGTTTTTATGTTTGTGCTTTGTTCTGGTTGTTTTGTGTTTTAATCTGTCGTCTACAGCTGACACTAACCTTCCTCCTCCAGGCTTCATCATTTCTTCCTGAAATGTTTTGATGGTTAACCTTCATGTAAAAACAAAACTTTAACTCTGACCTCCATGTTTGAGCTCTGCTCTTGTTTTAAACCCTTTAATTAAAGTTTAAACGTGTAAGGACCTGATTTAGGAGAGGTCTACAGGTCTGCCTCCCTTTCTGACAGATGTAGGACAGATGTAAATGTCAGACAGATGTACATATGTAGGATAGATGTAAGACAGATGTAGGACAGATGTAAGACAGATGTAGGACAGATGTAAATGTCAGACAGATGTACATATGTAGGATAGATGTAAGACAGATGTAGGACAGATGTAAGACAGATGTAGGACAGATGTAAATGTCAGACAGATGTACATATGTAGGATAGATGTAAGACAGATGTAGGACAGATG
>JARVGS010000761.1:23064728-23081069 GCA_031762315.1 Hypsolebias antenori | reverse complement strand
GCGATAAATGAAAATGAGGTCGATAATTTTAATTTATCATGCGATTAATTGATTTATTGTTTATTGTGACAGGCCTAGTCATGAGGTTTGAATTGGGACTGAAAGAACCAGATCCTGGATCCAAGCAGCTGATATGAGCTTCCTTCGTAGGGTGTGCAGGCTCAGACTTAGCTCAGAGTAGAGCTGCTGCTCCTCTGCATCTATAGGAGTCAGCTGAGGTGGTTCATCTGATCAGGATGCCTCCAGCACACCTCCCTTTGGAGGTTTATTCCCACTGGTGGGAACTCTTTGAGGATTCATACATCCTTTCTGGTCTTGGAACACATTCAGGCTTCAGATTTTTTTAAAATCAACACCTGACTCTTACAATGAATTGATTGTTCTCAGTAGATGTTGTTTTTTTATATTCTTTTTCTCCTGCATTTTCGCATCAGGGAAGAAGAACAAGCTGCGAGTTTACTACCTGTCTTGGCTGAGGAACAGGATTTTACACAACGACCCAGAAGTGGAGAAGAAGCAGGGCTGGATCACAGTCGGAGACTTGGAGGGCTGCGTACACTACAAAGTCGGTATGTTGTCAACCTTTTTAAAACAATGCATTTTTCACATTTTAGTTGTAGAAAATTTACAGAATGAGCCTTTTTTTTTTTAGCTAATTTTTGCTTCAGCTTTAACCGATTTTTGTGTTTTTCTGCAGTGAAATACGAGAGGATTAAATTCTTGGTGATCGCTTTGAAGAACTCTGTTGAAATCTACGCTTGGGCACCTAAACCTTATCACAAGTTTATGGCTTTTAAGGTAACAGAGCACTTTGGGTTTTTCAAATACAGACATATTTGTATTAAAGAGCGTAAATCTAACAAGACAGGTGAGGATTCATGGAATAAATGTGAGAAAAGTGATCATTTATCTTGACAAAATCCAATTAAAATTTATTTCTGTCAGAATCTGCTGTTTTTCTAAAAGCAGATTTAATTAAATATGCAAAATTGTAGAAAAACAACAATATGAAATTACTGAAGAATAAGTCTTGAAGTTATAATTTTTTTCAAAGTATAAATATAAAACTGTGTTTAGTAATGTACCTCTGACTTGTTTCTCAAACCCAGTCAATTGTAAACAAACCTCAAACTGTTGCAAAAGATGAATTCATCAAACTATTTCAGATGTTTTTTGAAGTCTCTTGAAATTGTTTTTAATCTCAGATGATCAATTTCGTTACGTTATTTCTAAGTAGATTTTAATGAAAATATTTGTAATGACAAAAAAAATCAACGCTGATTTAATACATGTTTAGAAAGTTGATTTTTTTTTTTACATAAATAAACATTAATGAAAATAAACCCCAAAAAATAGAGCAATTTGTATTACATTGTTGATCAAAACCATTTTTTTAAGATAACTTGGACTCAAACATGTCTAATTAAGTAAATGAATTCTGCTAACATTTTAGCTCTAAGGAAATTAAAAACAGCAGTTTTACAAACTTCTTTATTGTCTGAACGTCTTTTTTTGGAGGCAATTTTCTTTTTTCAAATTTAGCATAAAATCTTTTAACAGAGCTAAAGTTTGCTGGCTGGACCACAACATTTTATGGTAATCATCTTTTTCCACCAGTCTTTCACAGATTTGCAGCATCGCCCCCAGCTGGTAGACCTGACCGTGGAGGAGGGCCAGAGGTTAAAGGTCATCTACGGCTCCAGTGTTGGTTTCCATGTCATTGATGTGGACTCTGGAAACACCTATGACATTTACATCCCCTCACATGTAAGACTGTGTTTACACGTGTGTGTTGGTGTTCTGGTAAAGATGCATTGTGGGGACTTATATTTATCCCCTGTCTTATGGGGACCTTTTAATTATGAGGCCCTGCCCATGTATAAGACTGTATGTTTATGTATGTTCTGGTAAATCTGTTTTGAGCAGACCCATTATTATTAGGATCCTTATAGGGACCCTCTATATTATAAACACCAGTTCTCATTATGTAAATAATTAAATATTTAGTAGAAGACCTGCTGTAATTTGTGTTAAGGCCGGAGAATGAATATGAATTTGCGTGATAAAATGAGTGAGTTTTTACTTAGGGAAGAACCATTAAAAGTAAATGAAGGATTTTATGAATGATTGAAATTAAAAATTGATTGCAAATGAAATAGGCTCTAAATAATGCATTAAGAATAGAAAAGAGAACAAAACTAACTAAATTTTAAGCTAGTGCAAGGGTTGTGTAATAGTTATGAATACTGAATGAAAATAAAAGGATGGGGTCAAACAATGTGTATGATGAGGTGAATTAACCTTTTACTGAATTAATTAAAATAACGTAGTCATCATATAAGTCACGGGTGTCAAACTCACTTACAAATGGGGACTAAATTAAAATCTTTTACAAACTAAGGGCCAATTTGGGAATCTACATTAACTCAAATCAGATACCCTTCATATTTTTTTAGTCGCAGTTCCTCAACAAGAGTTTGATTTGTCTCATTTGATGTTCTCTGTTGTGTTTTTGACATCAAAATCAAAGATTACTAAAAAAATTCAAGCAATAGAAGTATTTTACATTTCACATATCATCTTGGGGGCCAGATAAAATGTCACCAAGGGCCACATTTGGCCGCCGGGTCTTGAGTTTGACACATATGATATAAGTGAATTAACTGGATGAATAAATTGTTAATTAAAGCTTGAATAAGTGATTAAAAAGCAGCTGAACAAGTGATGGAACAGAGGAGCAAGTGTCTTCCTCTAACCCGGGTTCAATTACAAGTTAGAGATGGATTGGGGGGAAGAGGTGGTCACCATGGCAACTGCCTCTCCTTGCTTCTGGCAGCCATGAATCAGCCTACGCTCATGTCTGTTTCTATGGCGAGGAGCGGGAAATTTTATTGTTGCAGAGTTTCCTCTCTATCTCGGGAGATGGACCCAACAGGCCACGCCTACTCATGCCCCGTCCTGTGTGTGTTTCCTTTGCAGATCCAGGGTCAGGTGACCCCGCACGCCATCGTGGTCCTGCCCAAGACGGACGGCATGGAGATGCTGCTGTGCTACGAGGACGAAGGCGTCTACGTCAACACCTACGGGCGCATCACCAAAGACGTGGTGCTGCAGTGGGGCGAGATGCCTACCTCCGTTGGTACGTAGGTCAACTAGGTGGACCCCTGGCCTTTGAAAGGGGTTTCTGGTGGACATCATTCACCCTGATTATCATCATAGCTTTTATATTTAAACCAAGTTGTCTAATTTATGAGAAGCAAAGCTTGTGAGTGAGAAACTGGTTCCAGTCTTCTACAGGATCTCAGAGGTTCAGGGTCAGCAACGAGCTGATGATTAGATTGGAACTGATTTTAGACAGTGGGACCACTTCTGATCTGGAACATACTGGTGTTAGTACAGTGCCAATATGGAAATACATCATCATTGATGTTGTAGAAGCAGCTGTCGCTGCCTATCAATAGGGGAAAGGTCAAAGGTCAGTTCCAAACTACCTCAAATCCATTTTTCTACAGAGAAAAATATTATTTACAATTGGAAAACATTTATGACGGTTCCAAGAAAATTCACCCTGAAGGTCAGACTGTGCAGTGAGCTCCATCTCAGACTCAACAGGCCTCAGTCAGCAGGTCAGTGGTCAAAGGTCATTGCCTCTTCTCTCTAAAAACAACACGGCAGCACGGCTTGGATTAAAATTTTCATCTGAAGGAACCACAAGACCTCTGGGACAGAACCAAACCAAATGACAGATGTTTACCCAGAATGCAGTGCGGCAAACAGCTCACCCCAGCTGTCAGCTCAGTGCTGGAAGGCTGACGGTTTGAGCTCCTGTCAGTCACTGAGTGGACCATGAACTCCTCTGTAGACCAAAGGCTTCTGGATCTAAATGTGAGTCCATTTGTCCAACAGCTGAAGCTTGAACCAAACTGGGTCCAACAGGACCATGATCCCTAACACAGCAGCTGATCTGCAGCAGAACAAGTCAGAAATAAAAGAACCAATGGTCCAGTCAGAGTCCAGAACCTGAACTTGACTGAAATGCTGTGGTGGGACCTTCAGAGAGCTGAAATGAAGCAATGATGGAAAGAAACGTGGGTGAAAAGTCCTCCACAACCATGAGAAAGAAAAACAGAAAACCACTGAGAGTTATTACTGTAGGAAGATCCACAGGGTGAACCAGAAACTGGTTTGATCCAGGAGCGGGATCAGGAACTGGAACCAGTTTTTCAGGTGCTCTTATCTGACTTCCTGCACTTGTGTGAAGGGTTGAAAGCTTCCACCCTAGATATTAAGGTTTTACATTTCTAAAATGCCAGCCATCTATTCTCAACGTGTTCTGTCAGAGCAGGAGTCTGAGTCCAGAAGGTCTCAGTAGAACATCCAGGGTTCTTCTTGTTTAGGTCATTATGAGTAAACTGGTACAAAACTTCTAAAAAGAAAGAACACCAGTCTGACTGGGACCATGCAATCCCATTAGTCGATCCAGTTTTCTACCAGCTCTAAAAAGTTCTGTCCTAACTCTGATGTTCTGATCAGAAACCTCTGAGAAGGAGGCATCCTCGAGGTCCACCCTGCCATGGTTTTGTGTTTTATCGGCGTCTGCCCGTCTGTCCCTGCAGCCTACATCCACTCCAATCAGATCATGGGTTGGGGAGAGAAGGCCATCGAGATCCGCTCCGTGGAGACGGGACACCTGGACGGGGTCTTCATGCACAAGAGAGCCCAGAGGCTGAAGTTCCTGACGGAGAGGAACGACAAGGTGAGTCTGGAACCTTCTTCTCAACGTTTCCAGTTGTTCGTGGTTTTATCGTCTTCCTGCAGAAGTAAGGGTTTAATGCAATTTATTGGTTTTGAAAACCGGACAAGTTCTAACAAATTTGCGTTTTACAAATATTAAAAATCTTCGCTGAATTGTAATGTTTGATAAAAAAAAAAAAAACTATAAATAATTTAACTGAACTTTAGCTAACTGGAACTAAACGAAGAAAATGTAATTATATATAAGGCTTTAACTGGACTTCAGTTAGATCGGACTAGAACCATGACTTAACCCTAATGGACCATAATTACCGGTAGGCTGTTTTGGACCACAACTGGAGGGTTTTGGACCATATTTAGAGTGAACTGAACCAACTTGGAACAGTACTTGACCATTACCAGATCCTGTTTGACCAGTGAAATAAAACTGGGTCACGCTGAGCCAAAATGAGACTGTATTGGATCATATTTTGATTATTTTGTTCAACATTTAGTGTGAATTTTAAAATATTTGGACTGTACTGGACCAAAGTTATATTAATTTGGACTGGGGGGTTGATTGGTCGGTCAGCAGTCTGATCAGAATTCATTTTTCCTACAAATTAAACCCCCACACAGAATATCTGAACTATCTCTTTAATCAGTTGGTTCTCTCCTGACTCCGTACTGTGATTAAATACTGTAAATCTAAAAGCTATGAACCATCTCAGTCTGACGTCTGTCCTGACCCTGTCCTCTGCAGGTGTTCTTCGCCTCGGTTCGGTCCGGAGGCAGCAGTCAAGTTTTCTTCATGACCCTGAACAGAAGCTCCATGATGAACTGGTAACCCGGAACCTCCTTCGACCCACAATCCTCCTCTTCGTCTTCGCCCTCGAGCTGCGACGGCAGGGATGGAGGGCCGACTGGAGGACAATCTTTGTGTGTGTTTATGTGTGTGTGTGCTCGTGGACGACAACACGCTGCTGACTGGACTGGTCCGGAACGGACCCGAGGAGGAGTTTACCCACAGGACGGCGCCCCTGCTTGGAGACCCCCGGAGCTGTAGGGGGCGCTGCAGGTCCTGTGGTCGGTGTCGCTGCCTGCAGAGCGCCACACGGCGCCTTCACCTCGCCTGAGGACTGCTGGACTGAACTGTGGGTGGATCTGGAGCCCTTAAAGGCCCATGTGTGGTCCGGAGGGGACGATCTTAGTGTAGCACATCAGAGACCTGAGTCCAGCTGCAGCCAGTCCTCCCACCGTCGTAGTGAATAAGCAAAGTAGCATTAGACAGAAAACACACTCAAGGCTTAATCTCACATTAAGTGCACAAGTTTTTAAGTTCACATTCATCCCAGAAGGTGTGTGTCGCTTTGCTGACTTTTATTTTGTTAGATTAGGTCTGCTGAGGATAAGAACAAGCCCTTTTTTCAGTTTTTTTTTTTTTAATCTCGGAGGCAACAAATGATGCTGAACAAGTTTGGACTGGATGAAAAGTGACAATCGTGAGAGGAAATCTAAAGGTCAGAGTGCACACACCCAAACTCCCATTGACCCCCGAACAGTGAAGGCCCTATTTTAACTGCTTGAATAAAACACTGCTGTCATAACTCACGAGTGATAACCAGAGGATTCCGCCACGTTGCTCCTAAGACGTGTTCTTTAAGCTCGCTGTGACTTCCGATGTTTTTTAGGTTTTGTCTGATGTAGCAAAAACACAGTTTTGTTATGTTGTTCTTTACGAGGCAGAAATCCATCAGCTGGAGCGACCAGCGGTTTTGTCTCCGGCCTCGGAGCTGCAGTTTGCTCGCAGCGTGATCGCTCTTTTCAAAATGCTGCTAAAACATCTTCCGTCCCCGAAACGACCCTTCAAGCGCAAACCTCAGAAGGTTTTCCTTCAGTTCTCCGTACTTGTTTCCTCTTTCGGCTCTTCTTGGTGTGCTGCACTCGTGTAAATACTCTCACTGAAGTCTGCGACGGGGGTTTTACCGTTCATTTCACGCCTCTTTGAATTAGTCAGACGTGTAGCTTCGTGCTGAATCCGCAGGAGTTCCTTCCCTCCGAGGATTCCTTCGGAGCCATCTTCACTCGTCACGAACTGCAAATCTGTGGCAATAAAAACAGTGAAACACTGAACAAAACAACCGTAGGGTCTTGTTTTTAATCTCCAAAAAATAATAGTAAAGATTGTACGCTGGAGAATTTTACGATACGGTAGTTTAGCGGCGTGAAAGCTGAGCAGGACCATCCGACGGCTGTTAACGCGGGTGTTTGTGAGAAGAAACTGGTTCATCTTCAACCTGGTTTGTTTTTGTTGCTGTCTGATGGTTTTCAAGTGTGGCATTTTTGAGGCCCTGCGAGGCCTTAAAAATGTAGGTGATGAACAGAAATGGAGCAACGATAGATTAAAAGATATTTATACGTAATAATTTTCATTATATCTTACTGACCATTTTAGGGGATGAGAATAATGATCACTTATTAAAGTTTAGTTGTCTTTCTACAGCTAGAGAACATAGATATACTGTAAGAATTTCTAAAAAACAAAAAAATACAATGTTTTTATTGTGGTATTATTTGTATTTCAATTTTTGTATCAGACTGTGAATGACTGCGTGTGCGCGTGCGTGTGTGTGTGCGTGCACAGGTGCGTGAAATGCATGTGAGCGTATGTTTTCACCCCCCACCCCCAGCCTGAATCACTGGAATCAGTCCAAAAAGACAACCTCGGTTTGGAAACTCAC
Organism: Hypsolebias antenori; assembly: GCA_031762315.1. Taxonomy (NCBI): domain Eukaryota; kingdom Metazoa; phylum Chordata; class Actinopteri; order Cyprinodontiformes; family Rivulidae; genus Hypsolebias; species Hypsolebias antenori. Next base: position 23,073,594 of record JARVGS010000761.1, on the reverse strand, counting down.
GTCTGTGATGTTAGGAAATCAATAAATGTCCTCTCCTTGTACAGCAACAACATCTGCTTTTCTTTATTAAACTTACATTTATTTTGGGCCTTTAAAAAGATCTCCGACTACTTGCGCATGTTGGCCTTGATAGCGGTGTTGCAGAGCTTAGAAGATGGGCCTGTGATCGGAAGGTCGCCGGTTCAACTCCCCAGACCAAAAACATTAAAATATGGGCACCTGCCTCCACCCTCATTTGTCTCAATCTGGGCCCTTGAGCAAGGCCCTCAACCCCCACCATGTGCTCCCAAACACGTCTCTCGTGAAAATGAGTCCTCATGACTCAATGAGACTACCTGTATAAATAAAGGTTAAATAAATTTAAAAAATAGCTATGAAGCTAATGTCAAATATATATTGGGTCTATAGCTATCATATCTATTAGTTTTGGCGCTAACGCCATATTAGCTGTAGAGCTAACACCATATAATAGCTATGAAGCTAATGTTAAATATATATTGGGTCTACAGCTAACATATCTATTAGTTTTGGCGCTAACGCTGTAGAGCTAACACCATATAATAGCTATGAAGCTAATGTCAAATACGTATATATTGGGTCTATAGCTAACATATCTATTAGTTTTGGCGCTAACGCCATATTAGCTGTAGAGCTAACATCATATAATAGCTCTGAAGCTAATGTCAAATATATACTGTATTGGGTCTGTAGCTAACATACAAACATTCATGCAGAAACATCACAATTGAGAGAGCTCCTCAGATGAAGAGTGAAACGTCTTCTGTTACAAATGAAGTCCAGTTGTTTCTGTATTGAACGTGTTTTGATTATATATTGGGTCTGTAGCTAACATCATATCTATTAGTTTCTCTAGTTTATCTATTAGTATCTCACTGCACTGCAGCTAGGTGAAGACACAAACATGCGAGAAAGTGTGTGCATCTTCTCTTTAAAATGCACCAAATTGGTGTTTATGATGCATACAAAACTGAATAAAATGCAACATTCCTGGAAAATACACATAAATTTATTTTGTCTTAATGTACTGCACTGTGAGTTTTGGCTGCTGGTTGACAACATAAAACTGCAAGAAAATAGTCAAGTTTTCACTTGAAATCACTCTGAATTCATTACCTATGACACGTTTAACTACATACATGATTATATGTGTATTTTGTTCTATTTGAAGGCATCATCTCACTGGTCTATGACCTTTGGAAACCAGTTGGAGATGCAAAGTTGCAACGAAAAAACAACGTTTTGAACAAAACTACAGCTCGAGAACCATAAAACGTAAGCCGAGGCAAGTTGGAGATGCCTGCAACAACTCTGTGACCGTTTGAGATCAAATGTGCTGCACAGATTTTTGAACATTTCTTCAACAGGCGTTAAAACTTTGGCGAGGAAGACGACAAATCTCACAAACGTTTTGAAGCATTCTGGAAATTTCTCCACACATTCCGCTCACCATTTGTCTCCAGCAGGATCAGTTCAGTCAGATGACTGCCCAAAGCTCTTGAAGTGTGACATTTTGTTCATCTTCCTGTTTCATGTAAACGTTTTTCACAAATATCCAGCCCGAGTATATGCTAACAAGATAAGAACTTTATTGATCGCACTGGAAATTGTTGTGCCAGAGTTTCAATACAAATTATGCACAAGAAATTACACAACATATAAGTACTAGAGAATATAAAAATAACAGAGGGGTACAAAAATATATAAAAAGACAGAAACATTAAAGTGTTTATTGTGGTGCAGGATTAATTTTATTGTCCCATGTGTGGAATGGGGGAGGAATTGAAAAGTTTGATAGCTACAGAAAGAAGCACTTTCTGTGGTGTTCTGTGGAGCACCTCGTGGTCTCAGTCTACGACTGAAGGTGCTGCGGTAAGAGTCCAGTGTCATGCAGGGGGGTGTGACGTGTTGTTTAGGATCTGGAGCAGTTTCCTCAGCATCCTCTGTTCAGACTATCAGAGACAGCAGCTCCACTCCCAGAACTGAACCAGCTCTCTTGATGAGTATCAAGTCTGTTGGCATCAGCTTTCTCCACCCTGCTGCCCCAGCACACCACAGCTTAGAAGATGACGCCGGAGACCACACCTCTGTAGTCAGCTTCCTGGTCACCAGTGATGCAGCACACAATGGCAGAGTCAGCCGAGAACTTCTGCAGATGGCAGGATTGTGAGTTGTACCTGAAGTCTGAGGTGTAAAGTGTGAACAGATGGGGTGAGAGGACCGTCCCTTGAAGAGGCCCAGTGCTGCTCAATATGGTGTCTGAGATGGTGTTTTGCAGCCTTACATAATGTGGTCGACCTGTGACGTAGTCTCTGATCCAGGTGACCAGCGAGTGATTCACCTGTATGTCCAGGAGCTTACAAGAGTGCAGTAATTAAATAGTACAACATAGTAACAACTACACTCACAAATCCTGTCAATAATCACAATATGTAGCATATTATAAAAGAAAACTGGCTAACTGAGCCTTAACCTTTCACCAATTTGTTCAACAATAATTATATTATTCACTTAAGTATATAAATTTGGACTTTTGGGTGATATTTGTTGTTAATCCCAACTGTGAAGTCTTTTTGTGGTGTATTAGTGGTTCTAAAGTTGGTATTAGGACCATAATGTGTGTCATAACAAACTAAGCATTGGGCCTGAAGAAAAATATTCGCCTTTAAAAGCATTTACAATACAATACAATACAACTTTATTTATAAAGCACTTTAAAACAACACCGTTGGCCAAAGTGCTGTACACTAACACAAACAAGCACAAAACTATAAGCTCAACAAATAACATAAATGTGATGAACGACCAGATCAAAACAGCAAGCAGTAAAATCTCTAAACCAAATAATTCACAAACTGTAAAACCAACATGTCAAGCTGTGTTAAAAGCCAAAGAGAAAAAGTGTGTCAGTAACAGTTTGCCAGTAACAGTTAACAGAGTTAAAAACTTTAGGCAAAAATAATAAAACAGTTAAGTTTCATTGTCAAATGGTGGATTGGCAGAGTTTATGAACTTAAGTAAGCAATGAATAGTTCAATGTGGCTTTTATTTTAAGGGTATAAACTGGGAACAACCAACATTTGAGATAAGCTGGACTCAACCAACTCCCATGAAGACTTGGCAATTGTATTTTCAAAATTATTTTTATTATTATTTTTTAAACCAGATGCCGTTCCCGACAACCACAGACCACCGAGCTACCACAGCCCTCTGTGTGGAGTATAGAGCTACTATTAAGGGTTAACATTAAAATTTATTTATTTATTTTTATGTTGTTGCTAAAAATTAAGTCCAATCAGATTTAGCAAAGACTATATGAATTCATAAAACTGACCGAACCCTTTTTTTTAGCTAAAACATGCAAGTTTGCGGTGGGTTGCCAGGTTTACTCAGAGCTGGCAACCCTTTCTGCCCGGCCGCCACCGGAAGTCACATAAACGCCCCGCCCCTCCCTCCTTCCTCCACGGATGCTGCAGTGAAGTTGGCCGCGCGTGCGCACTCTCGGTCCTCTTTTTGCTCGGAAGGTAAGTGTGGCATGGCGCGTGTTTCTTCCTTCGGGGGAAATAAATAGAGAACTTTAGCAGGTTTTTCCGCTGATCTCGGTGCGGATTCCGAGGCAGTAAAGTAGTCGGGTACCGGTCGGCGAAGCCGTCGAAGTAGTTCTGTAGTGGGGAGGGGGTTTCTCGGTGCGGAGTTGTTCGGTGGCGGGGCAGGGTGTGGGTGACCAGGCTGAATCAAAGAGACATGCGGCCTTCAGCGCGCTCTGCGTTCGGCGGCGATGGCGGACTCGGTGTCGTTTCATCCGCTGCCAGTCGCTGGAAAAGTTCTGCTCTCGAGCGGAAGCGAACGCTGTTGCGCCAGCTGTTGTCGAGCACGGCGTCCATTTGAGCCTCTACAGTATTTGGCTAATCGGGAATGCTAGCCACTTTAGCCGCCGCTAGCATTTGCATAGCAGCCTCTGGATAACGGTAGGCGCTACTTGCGGCAGCTGCAGCGCATGTTGGGCTTTTTCTGCACCTCCAAACATTAAAGCTCCATCCTGTTCAGATTAAAGTGATTCATTGACTCAATTTTATTTAAACAAATGGGGCAAGTCCCAGTTCGGCTACTTTTACCATTATTTTTAATTGTAAACTAAAAGGCCGAGCTAACCAACTTATACAAAGCTTAAATTGCTCTCGCTAATTTGCTCTTGCAAGGTAAACGGCTCGTTTGTTTTATTTAAACCTTTATTTGCTGGTGAAACTGTCGATTTGTGCTCGTAAAGCTAAAATTAGCCCGCTGGATGAGACAGCATTATAGCCTCGTGTTTAGCCGGTTAGCTCCGCGCTAGCACGTTTCTGACCCGCCGCCTCTTGTTTATTCACATTTTAAACGACTTTTCGGGGTAAAACAAAATGCCTAAACGTATTTTATTTAAATCAATATTTATGTTAAAAGGTTAAACTGGCTCTGGAGTCGTCTGGTAAAATTGGCACGGGCTGGAAAACTCATTAAGCTTTAAACTTGTGAAGCTTAAATTAAACTTTGCTTCTAATTTGAAGACTTTAAAGTCTTGAATTTGGACTTCAAAGCTAATATATTAAACTTCTCTCAGCTTTAATGTAAAACTACAAAATATTAGGCTTTAAACTTAAGTTTCAAATATACTGAATCATGAAATTGCACCAATAAATCTTGTGTTTGAATGTTTTAGTCTTGATTTATTTATTTTTTTCTATATTTTACCATGGATTTAATAAAGCAGCAAAGGATTAATCTATACGAAATGTGCAGAGACGTGTCAGAATCGTTCAGACTTTATATGCACAAAAAAAAAACCTTGATGTATCTATTTAAATGTGACACATTACATGTATTTATGCTGTTCTTCTGAGCTTTTTGCATGCAGTTAGTAAAAGTTGCAGCCTAAACTGTTAAGCTTTAGGGACAACTAGACTTTAAATTGCGTATTTTACTCAATTTTTCATTCAACCTTTATTTAGGCAGGTTAATCTCAAATAAAGGTTGAATGAAAAGTTGAGTAAAATGTGCAATTTAAAGTCTAGTTGTCCCTAAATTTAACAACAAAGCATCTTTTGGACTTCATAGTGACACTGTAGACGGACCTGTTTCATGACTGGTCATTTTTTTTGAGCTAACGGGACCTCTGGTTGTCTCTGCAGCGCCTCAGACCCATCGCACCATGGCAGATCCTGATCTTGACTTCACGACCGGTGAGTCCGGCGCCTCCGCCACGTACCCCATGCAGTGCTCTGCTCTGCGCAAGAACGGCTACGTGGTGCTGAAGGGACGTCCCTGCAAAATCGTGGAGATGTCCACCTCCAAGACCGGAAAGCACGGACATGCTAAGGTACTGTTGGCCCGTTTGGACAACGCTGACTCGGGAGACTTGATTGCAGGACGTTTACATCTGGGGAGAGAAGTGGTTTGTTAAAAATATCACATGAATCTGTCTGAACTGAAACAAGCTTTTCAGAAAGTAAAATGCTGTTTAAACCATTTATCAAATACAGTATTGGGCATACGGTATAGTGCAAAAGTCTTCAACCAGCCCTGATTTGCCTCTTAAGAAACATTTGAATAAAAATTTGAACTGAAGCTTCAAACTTACAGGTTTTATTGACTAGATATTTTAAAATAACTTCACAAAACTTGAATATTTGCTGTATAAATGCAAATATTTACTGTGTATTGCAACTAGTGAGCTACTTTTGTTGTTAAACTAAATTGGAGCATGATTTCACTAAAGTCCTTTAAGATCATTTGAACTGTGTAATTGACAACATATCAATTCAACAAAAAGTGCTTTAATCTTTTTAATGTTTGTATTTGGGTGTTTAAAAAGGTTGGGAATAATTTATAGGAACCTTGTGTGTTTTACCCTCATAAAAGATTTGCCTACGTTTAATAAAATCAACTTTTCCATTTAGACGTTTGCTTTGTGACCTGTCCTGGCCTGTTTTAACAAACATTGCATCAGTGATTGGCAGCGCCGCTGGTCAGTTCTGGTGAAACGCTCACTGGTGGATGTGCTGCTCTGGTTCCTGCAGGTTAACCTGGTTGGTATCGACATCTTCAACAACAAGAAGTATGAAGACATGTGCCCCTCCACCCACAACATGGATGTTCCCTCCATCAAGAGGACAGACTATCAGGTACACAAGCTTCAGTTTGACCCGGTGAGACGGGTTAATGTTGCTTTAATTGGCCTCTGACGTTGAGTTGCAGGGAAAGTGTTCAGATATTTAAAGCTTTTATCTTTAGTTCTGCAGATATTTGTGTTAAACTGAGCTCTGTGATCATCAATTGGTGATGCACAGTATAAAAAGTGGGTTTCTAGGAAATCTTTAGTTTTTATCGGAGCTGTGAGAGCTAATTTAGCTGTTAATGGTGGGGGAAGCATTACAGCATCAAACTGTTAAAATAAATGGTTTAAAACATGCGATCAGCTCCACCTGACGCCTTGAAGGTCCGTTTCACCCACGAGGAGTTTTCTAAACGAATGCAATCAGAGTGTCGGCACTCCGTCTCATTCCACGTCTATTTTTATCTTTTCGGGCTGCTGTGTCTCAGGTTAGCATCTTTAGCTCCGGTGTAGCTCGAAGCAGGCGGCGCCCGGAGCAATCGCTGGTTTGTTTGGTTGAGATCAGTTAATTTATGCCTCTGTGCACAATTTAACACAAAACTGGACACTGGTTATTATATTGGAGGTGCTTCAACGCCCGTAAGGACGGTTTATGTGAAGAAATTTCACATATTCTTTATTGAACAGAACTGCTGGAGGTGAACGCAGATGTTTATGATAGAATCTGCAGCCGGTGGCTTTTTAACAATAATATGGGATTATTTTTATTCAGAACCAAGATGCAGATAATAAAGTTTGAGCTGTTTTCTTCCAGTTTTATGCCGATAAAAGGATATTTCTGATAAAAAAAAACCATCAAAACATAATCAGTTTGTGGTAAAAGTTAACTTGCATCTACACTGAGATTTATTTTCTCTAAAATTCAAGTCGTTGAGGTGTAAAACTAAATGAGTCGTCGAAATGAAAATTTTAAGTTGCTTAATTTGTTCTTTTAAGGTTTTAGAAATCTAGTTAAGATGAACTAAACATCCATGGGCAGCATTGTTCCTGATAAAGAACAAAATAAACATTTTAATTAAATAACTTATTTACTTGTTTTTTTTTTTATAGCAATTTTGAGTTTTGAGCACAATTTGTGGCTCTGTTTTAATTTAGAGATAAAAATGACTATTTAAAAAAAAGATTCATGTTATCATGTCGTCTCTCGTCTTAAATGAGTTTTCTGCAGTTATTACATTTTAAAACAATGCTGTAAATAATAACCTCAAGATGTTGACGTAACAATTCTGTTTAGAAATTGCTTTTTTGCTGTTTTTAACTTGAAACGGTCACCTTTTTTCTTTTCTTTTCTTTTTTTTAATTTTATGCGCAAGTCCCCTCAAATAAATGCATGAAAATAATTTCAAATATTTTTGAAAACATTCGTTAAAGTCAGTTTTAAGCAAACCCAGTGGCTTTAAATTAGCTTTTAGCTGCTTGTTTGTCTTCTGCTCCTGTTTCAGGTTTATTTCTTAATAAAATAAAGCAGACAAACTGCATTTTCTGTTTGAATCGTCTTGTTCTGACCCCCTTGTTCTTGGCAGAGCATCCTCTGCGTACAAAGTGCGGTTTGTTTTAGTAAAAACGTGTTTTATTTTTGTTTGTGGCGTTTTCAGCTGGTTAACATCAACGAGAACTACATGGCCTTGATGAGCGACAACGGAGAAATCAGAGAGGACCTGCGCGTCCCCGACAGCGAAGTTGGAAAGGAAATCGAGGCGAAGTTTGAGGCCAACGAAGATTTCATGGTGAGTTTAAACGTGGGTCTGAATCGGACGGGACCCGGGTCCAGATCCGGAGCAGAACCTCCCTCCCCCGGTGCAGACGGGAGTCGGGTTTCAGATGATTGACTTGAACACGTTGCGCTCGCTCTCCGCAGGTCACCGTGATTTCTGCCATGGGGGAGGAATGTGCCGTCGCCACCAAGGTCTTGGCCAACAAATGAGGGAGATGGACTTTGCTGCCCAGGCAACAAGCCCCGCCCACAAACCAGTCTCTTACATTCTCATTGGTTCAGTCACCAAAGCGCCGGCCTTCAGACAAACATGGAGTCATTCTGTTGTGATTTCTCTCATCGATGTTTTAATTTTTCCCTCTCCCTCCCCCCCCCCTCTCTCTCTCTCATCCTCATTTCTGTTTTCCGTTGCTGTTTGGGAATGTTCCACCTCTGCCTGATCAGAGTTTTTGTTTAAAACAATCAACTTTATATAAAAACGACTTCAAAAACACCTGCTCATTCCTGCTCACTTTGATTTCGCTTTTGTTTTCCTTCAGTGTTTCGCCGCTCACATTCCTGAATGTTTAGAAAAAAAACAAAACAGTCCGGGGTTCAGCTTTTGTATGATTATTTTTTTATATTCTTTATTAGCAGTAGAGGGAAGGGGTTCGGGGTGGGGGCGGGGGGCTGTAGATACTGATTCTGGTTTTGGTCGTCCCTCTTTGCAGCCATACAGCTTCCCAGCATGGCCTTCTCTCTGGTTCCTGGTCTGGTTTTTCCTCCTAAATCACTTGGATTGGTGGTGGGCCGGCCAGCACTCAAAGCACCTGAGGTCCCACACCCCCCTCCTGCTCCCATTAAGCATGAAAAGCTCTCACGCTGAGATAAGAGAAATTTGGTTTTTCCTCCTTTCCCTAAAAGAACAGAAATTCAGAGGGTTCTTCTCGTCTTGACGGTTTTGTCGTCTGTTGAGTGAGATAGTCTGGTTCCCCCCCACTCCCCCC
>JARVGS010000761.1:23041368-23064628 GCA_031762315.1 Hypsolebias antenori | reverse complement strand
GTGTTATATTTTGTTTTCAGAGGCGTTTGTGTGGAGTGTGTGGGCCTCCGACATGTGCGAGGGCAGTTTGCAGTGAGGTGTGTGCTCTCTAATTTCTTTTTCTCTGTGAGGGGCTCTATGGGGTTTGGGAGGGGGGGTTCAGTTAAACTTTCTGTTCACTCGAGGCCTTTGTCACCTGACTGGAGAAGGCAGAAATAAAACGATAATACAAATGGAAAAAACTACAAACGCTGTCTGGTTTTCTGTCTCTGAAACGGTTCGGGCTCAGAACCACATAGAGGATCAAATCTTGACTAAAATCTGTTTTTTCCTGTTTATTGCAAAGACGGGGGGGGGGGGGGGTATGCTTAGAAATTCAAAAAAATTGTTGGATATGATCGAAAGTTTCTCCGTTATGGATCATTAAACTAAGAAATGTATCAAAGATTTGTGTCCTGACTTTAAATGTTCACGTGCAAAGTTTAGGCAAAACTGTTCACAATAAAATGCGTCTAACTTGTTGAGAACTTATACATTTTGAACTTAATTTACTCAAACGCTTTTAAACTTGTCTGCAAATCAGTTGATTTGGTTGCCTTCTGATAAACTTAAATTTCAGTGTTGTGAGTGAAGGAGTAAAGAAACGACAGGTTAGCATATTTTCTGAACCTCAAAATACAGTAACCCTAATGGGGCATAATGATGGAATAGAAAGTAATTTTTTCATGTTTACAGATTTTGATTGTAGCAGTAGTAATAAAAATGCCTGTAAGACTCAACTTTTATTAATTTTTCTTCTTTCGAGATCAGCTTTGAACCTCCAAACTGTTTGTGGCCCATTAAAGGGTACAGAACTTAACTAGGATGAATGAAAAGTGGATTTAAATCCATCTTAAAGGTCATGATAAAATGAGAGATGCTTAAAATTGATAGAAAATCCATGTAAAGATGTAATAAACACAAACCTAAATGTTAATGCTCCTTTGTAGACCTGTGCGACACCCTGCCTGAAACTGAAATTGTGCCGATGAATCACTCCTTCCTGTACAACTGGAAAAAAGATGCAAGTTTCATAGCAATGGTTGTGGTTTCTCTGACTCATCAGGAGGGATTTACTTCCTGTGTGTGTGATGAGGCCCAGGCTGAAGCTGAAAGTGTGTGAAGAGCTTGTCAATGATTGAACACACTCAGCAGGTTTATTATCAGGCTGTTTGAGCCTGTTGGCCTTTGGACCTGCCTCAACTGTCAGCACTAAACCGCAAACTTCAACCATTTAATTTGTTCTTTAGGCTAAACTTGACCTTATTGTAAAATACTTAATGTTTTATTCCGGGTTGAACACTAAACATGAAAAATGAGCTTGTAATTAAAAGATTTATGACCCTATATGAATGTAATTATGTTGCTAAATAGACCCATTATCAACATTGTTGCTCCTATTTGAGCAGCAATTTCTTTACCCATATTTGGAAGGGCGCCTCAGGCGGTGCGTCTTACGTCACTGCAGCGCGACGTCACGTCCCTCTCTCTCTCTTTCCCGTCCTGTCTCAACATGGCGCCGGTAGGTCCTCTCCACTCGCGAATTTACTCAGAAGTCAAATTATGCTACTTTGATTATTTCAAGTATTTATTAAAAACACTATAGAGTGTCACTGAGGCTAAACTACTGTAAATAATCCCAAGTGTTTTAAATGAAGGTGTATCATTGATGAACGGGCAGAGTTAGCCTTAGCACGTACACGTGTCCCAGTCATACTAGAGACCATTCTCCGTAGGAGAAATAAGGAGTTTTTGGTCAAATTAGTTTTGCTCATGTCTTAACCGTTTTTAATAAGTTATTTTTTGTCTAAAGGTAGTATACGATCCACTGATCGTTTCGGCTTCATTGTAATGGCTGTTAGTCTGATGGGTCATGAGGTTTCCTACATTTTTAGAACGTTAGCAACTGCTAGCGCATTTATTTAGCAGCATGTACCGGTAATACTAAAGTGTACGAGTTTGTCAATTTAAATATAAGTAATTTAATGTTTTGTTTATGTAAATTTATGGTGAAAAGTAGATTTAAATTAGTATTTTTCCTTATAGTTTTAAATTATGTCATCTGTACAATACAGTATAGGACGTTTATTTGTGCTTCTACACAAGATTTCTAACAGATTTTTGCTATTTTCATTTCAGATTACCGGTAAACAGAAGAGGCTGGGTGCAGTTAAAAAGTCTAAAAAGGCAGCAGCCTGGAAGTTCACCCTGGACCTGACCCACCCTGTGGAGGACGGGATCCTGGACTCTGCAAGCTTTGTACGTCTTATTGGACTTTATGTACACAGCACTTATGACTGTTTAGTAAATTAAAGGTTTATTTAATCATTTTGCAATCAGCTTACCGTGTGTCTGGACTAGGGCTCACTTCCCTAGCTCCTGCCTCACTAGGGTTCCCTTCCCTAGTGCATCACTGTGCTCTGTCTGACAGGAAACTTTCCTCAAGGAGAGGATTAAGGTGAATGGGAAGACGGGGAACCTGGGGAACATAGTTCAGGTTGGCCGCATGAAGAACAAGATCAACGTCACGTCAGAGAAACAGTTCTCTAAAAGGTGCGCTGCTGCACATTGTAGCCTTTAAAATATAAAATAAAAACAGATGACAGTCTCTAAAACTTGGTTTTAACTCGTCTCTCTGCTCCAGGTATCTGAAATACCTGACAAAGAAGTACCTGAAGAAGAACAACCTGCGGGACTGGCTGCGGGTGGTGGCGTGCGACAAGGAGACGTACGAGCTGCGGTACTTCCAGATCAGTCAGGACGACGAGGAGTCCGAGGCAGACGAGTAAAAACCTGCTCGAGAATAAATGTGGAAAACATTTACCTGTCCTGGGTGTTATTTATTGGGGACTGTCATGCAAATGCATGGCAGGCACCTATTATTCTACACCTCGGAAGTGAGTCTACATTTCTGTTTCCGTTAATGCGGCCGACAATTTGCGAACGAAGATGCAATATTTCACCAACTCCCAAGAACTAGTTGGTGACTGCCCACTTATTATTCTGCACCTGAAAAGCTTATCTTTTTCAACTTTAATGCGGCCCGAACCGCAACGTGGACCCCCCACAAAAATTATATCAAAATGTCCGGCCCAGCCCTGGGAAGTGTGCTATTACTTTTATTGACATTTGCAGTTACCATGGCAACATATTTTTCTAACAAAGATGCCAAATTTCCCATAGGAAATGAATAGGACAAAATTCTTCACAGAAACTGAGTAACATATGGAGCCATTTTGGTTCAGCAAGCAAGGAAGGCACCTGTTATTGCCTATTATTGTTATTATAAATTAGTAACATTAATTATTAATGTTAATAAATATATATTATAATTTAAATATGTAATTAATATAATAAATATTTGATAGTAATATTAATATAATTTTTGATTATTAACATTTAAAAACAATATATTATAATTATTAATAATTAGTATTGATTATTAATATTTATAATCATTAATTTTAATAATAATAATTTACTAATATAAATAGGCAGTCCCCATCAAAGTTTCTCCAGGAACTTTCTAGTTTTACCTTGTTTTTCTGTTAAATTCATATTTCATGGATTATGTAACAAACATCCTAAAGGGAGTATAAAATCTTGTGTATAATTTAACCACCACACTTTTCTTTTTTGTATGTAATGGATTTGAACTAAATCTGACATTTTACAGAAAAACTCCTGTGGTTTTTATTTTTTTATCAGAACATTTTTATCAGATAGATTGTTGTTTCTGATGTGGTTCATTAAAGAGCCAACAGGTGGCGCTGTTCTGCTTTACGAGTGCACTGGGATTGAAATGAAATACTGTACATGTACAGTACTGTAATGTATTGCAGTTTACTAAAATGTATGCATATGCAGAAAATCGAGACAAAATATGCAAAACAACCAAAAATAACATTATAGATTCAAAACAACCAGAAGACTTGAAACCTTTAAGCAGAAAAAAAGCAGCTATTTTACAACATCTAATCTGAGGTCTGGTCCAGGAGGTAAACCCAGACCTCCCTCCTGGGGAATCCAAACTTGTTTCCAGAACAGAGAGCGTAAAATCTCAAGAGAGTTCTTCATCTGACCTGGGGTTTCTGGAGCTGGCAAACCTAGAGGTGTACAGTACTAATCGGGTGTCTGGACTCTTGATGAAGAGGAACAGAAGCTTTGCTTCAATCATTGAGCTCCTCACATCTGAGGCCGAACCCGACCACCATGCAGAGGAAGTTCAATTCAGTGGCTTTGATCCAGGATTTGGTTCCTTCAAATCCAAACCTGGCAACGTTTGAGGTTTAGAACAAAGCTTTGCCTTCTTCACCACAAAGGACCGGAGCAATCCATCATTGCTCCATCACTCCGTAAGATCCGATCATGGCTTTAGAGCACAAACAAAAAGCATCAACCCACAGAACAGCTGAGACCTGGACCAGCTCAAGAACACGTATGCCATCTTTTTATTTCAGCTTGTTTTTAAGTAGAACATAATTTTTTATAGACATTTTGCTATTCATTTATACTTTATTGTCCTTTTGGTTTTTATTTTGGATCTGTGTTCAACCTCAGTTAAGCGTTCATATTTCACCCTAAAGAAGTGCCGGCCGTTTAAACAGACACAAAGGCTCATGGGAACTGTAGTCCTTTTTCATTTACCCTTTATTTATCCAGGTAGTCTCATTGAACCATGAGAACTCATTTTCAAGAGAGACCTGTTAGGGAGCAGATGGTGGGGGTTAAGGGCCTTGCTCAGGGGGTGAATGAGGGTGGAGGCAGGTGTGGGTGTTTCACCTTTTTCCACCCACATTTTTTTGATGATGTCGGTACCAGGGCTTGAACCTGCGATCTTCCGATCACAGGCCCACCGTCTCTAACCTCTGATGTCAGATAGATATTCGTCCTTAAATATAATATTGTCCAAGTTATAAAACCTCCAGTTTCTGGCCTCACTGCGGTTCTGTAATCTGTTGTTCATAAATCGATTCATCTCAGGAATGTCTCCACCTTCTTCTGCACGGGGAACCGAATCGTCGGTGCAGGTTTATCACAAACAGAACTTCTGAAAATATGAAAATGTAAAAAAAAAAAAAAGGAGCGTTTGCCACTCACGTTTCATTCTGCAGATTTATTTTGAAACTTAGAGGTGAAATCAGCCTCCAGATTGTTGTGAATTTAAATAAAATCTTGTGTTTTCTTCAGTCCGAGCCGACTGGGAGGTATTTAAACACCTGTGCCTGCAGATAACTCTGTAATCTGACCCTGAGCATCAGATTACAGAGACATCTTGACAGATATGTTTCAGGCTGAAGCTGCAGAAACATCAAAATTATGAACAAATCGTAAAAAACGCCCATGAGCCGAATCTTCAAACTTCAAAGACAATTTAACTGTTTATTCTGCTTTTCTTTAAATATCTGAAATGATTCTGTTTTCATCTATTTTTTTAAGGAGTTGTAAAATTTAAAATTGAATTCTAATTTGGCTTTTTGTTTCGGTCTGATTTTATGTTTTACATGTTTTTATTTTTGTTTTGTTTAGTTTTAAGTGTTTGAGGAAACAGCTCTGATCTGTAAGTTCTAAAATTATTCTGGTTAGATCTAAAATTAACCAAAAAAAAAAAAAAAAACAGATTCCACCGAGCGGTTGTGTGTTGACTTGCCTTTCAAGCTGCTGTTCAAGGGTCAAAGGTCAATTAGAGTCCATTGTTCTACTAAGAGAAAGATTATTCACAAGTTGAATGAAAGTGGAAATCATTTTAAGTCTGCTCCCAGCAAATTCACCCTGAAGGTCAGACCGTGCAATGAGCTCCATCCCAGACTCCACAGGCTCAGTTAACAGGTCAAAGGTCACGACAACATGGCAGCTTCACTAAGTTTCATCTGAAGGAACCGTGAAACTTCTGGGACAGAAACAGACCAGAGGGCAGCTGTTTACCCAGAATGCACTGCAGCAAACAGCTCCTCCCAGCTGTCAGCATGGTGGTGTAGGCTAATGGTTTGGGCTTTGTTCAGTCACAGAGTGGGCCATGAACTCCTCTGTTAGATCAAAGGATTCTGGCTCTGAATTCAAGTCTATGTGTCCAACAGAACCATGATCCCAAACACAGCAGCTGGTCTACAACAGAACAGGCCAGAAAGAGAAGAACCAACCATCCAGTCAGATTCCAGAACCTGAAACTGAGTGAACGCTGTGGGTGGACCCTCAGGGAGCAGAACTGAAGCAACAATGGAAAGAAGAGTGGGCCAGAACTCCACAGTCATGAGAGACTGATATGTTCCAGCAGAAAACCTATGAGGGTTCTGCTGCTGATTCTGGACTTGAAGGTAGAACCTGGCCTATAAGCGATGGGCTGTTTGGAGTTTATATTTAGTTGGTCTTTTTTTTTTTTTATGATTTTTTTATTATTAATCCAATAAACTTGGGTTAAGGTTAGGGTGGCACCCGGCTCCTCGTGTCACAGTTCTGAATATTTCATCAGTCCGATCACATGGTGTCAGCTCTGATGGAGCTGACGCTGCCGGCTCATGGTGTCACCATTTCCTGCAGCTCTGCAGAGGACTGGACCACAAGCAGAGGACCGGACCGCAAACAGAGTGAGTCCAGCACCTTTGACCTGCTCCTTGGGTTGACTCGTTTGTGTGAAACTCTCTGAGCTCTTCAGGGTTTTAAAGTCCACCTGTACACGTTCCTCAGGAGGTCTTTGGTTATTTGACCAGAAGCAGCTGAAGTGGTTCAGTTTTTGCTCCGTGGTTGTAGTTTCTCCGCTCTGAAAGTGGATCCTGGGGTGTCATCAATGATTCAGAGGGGGAGCCTCGCTCTAGTGACCGAGAAGAACAGCTGATGGTATCTGCTCGTATCATGTGCACGGGAGGGGTTCTGATCAGACCCAGCTGGGACCTGCAACCACGAGCCCAAAGGTCTTGGTTCTCGGAGTTCTGGTTTTGCTCCGTGCTCATTTCTCCTACAACAAGAAGTTTTTATTTGGGCTACATTACGAGTTAAAAAAGTTTGTTTACATGAATATGTTTGTAATTGATAATAACGAGGTATTGTGATTAAAAAAAAAACTTTAGAATACGTACAGAGGGTTCAGGAAGGTTCAACTGCAGTTTTATGTTTAAATTAAATTTTTTTTATAAATGAGCTATACTCAGTTAAAAACCCATTTGAACTTGATTGGACCTGATTTGTAAGGGCAGCTAGCTGATGATACATACCAGAGCAAAAATCAAGCCATGAGGTCAAAGTACCATTCCAACAGTGAAGCATGGCAGTGGCAGCATCATACTGGGGTTTCCATCAGAGCTCAGTGGGCTTCGTGATCTCAAAAAGAAGACGTCTGGCAGAACCAGGACTCTTCCAGGAGCTGATCCCTCAGCCACACTGAACAGTTGAGGGAGAAGTGTCTTAGTGACCATTAAGAACCTGCTGGTCCCTCTGACTGAGCTTCAGATGATGTGTGGAGATGGGACTGTTACAGAACCAGGTCTTGGACTTGATGGAAGCCTCTCCTCAGAGGAAAATCTGCTTGAAGGACTCAGACAGTGAAGAACAAGATCCTCTGGTCCAAGACTGATCTGGTTTCTAACAGACATAACCAACATCAGCTCCACAGTGAAGCATGGCGGTGGTAGCATCATGCCATGGGAGCCTTTTTACAGATGATGAGGTGAACTTAGGAAAACACTGACTGAGAAACTAAGAACTATAAAATAAACTCCAAACACGACAGAACACAACTTAAAACACCACAAACCCCCAAATCATTACAGGTCTGAGGACTTTCTGGACCCGGTCAGAACTGACAGCTAACTGACAAATCACAATAAAAACCTCTTGTCTTACCTGGTAGGTCTTATATTTGAGTTATTCCTAGCCGACAGACACTAAACGTCTCAAATGAGACTAATAAACGAACAACCAATCAAGGAAAAGCAGAGAAGGACCTCAGAATGAGCGATGACAAAGATGGAAAACGATCATTCAGCAGCCAACAAAGTTCATGTCAGTCTGAGATTTGCAGTTCTGCAGAAACTTTCTTGCCTTTATGTCTTCTGGGACTTGTTTCGTCATCCTTAAATGAAACCAGCCCCAGAATGTGGTACCAGTTTAATGAACAGCAGAAGAACTCTCTCACTGGTCCCACTGGGATAGAAATACGCTTTAACGGCCAACGACAACACGGTTTATGCTAACAAGGCGCGAGTTTGTGCCGCCATGCTGAAAGGAGCTTCATGGCATTGTTGGTTAGTGCCAACAGGGCAGTGAACCTTGAATATCTGAGGAAAAATAAATCAGTTCATTCACAGGGATTTTAATTACTGTACATTCACTGATGAGTTTTTGTTATTTTCAGAGGTTCTTCATCTGGATTCAGCTTTCATGAAACAAACCGGAAGCAGATTGGAGGCCTCTCTGGGTGAGACCATGGTAACCGGACTGTAAAGCTTGTTTTCGTCAGCAGGTGATAACCAGGTGAGACCATGGGGGGGTGGCTGGGTCGGGTGTCTCTGGGTGATGCCTGGTACAACATGTACTCCCGCCTGCTGAGGACCAAACCGGTGGGCTCCATGGCTCCCAGCTCCGATGACCTCACAGAGCTGACGGAGGGCTCGGCGGTGGGACTGGCAAAAGTTCTGACCACTGTGGACCTGGTGTCACTTGGGGTGGGCAGTTGCGTCGGGACAGGGATGTATGTGGTTGCTGGGCTGGTCGCCAAGGCGATGGCAGGGCCAGGGGTCATCCTCTCCTTCATCATTGCAGCGGTGGCATCAATATTGTCTGGTAAAAGACTCTGATGGACTTTCACAATCCAAACGTTCTGAATTGTTATTAATATTCATGAATGTGTTTTTCTCTCTAAGGCGTGTGCTACGCAGAGTTTGGTGTCCGGGTCCCCAAAACCACCGGCTCTGCCTACACGTACAGCTATGTAACAGTTGGGGAGTTTGTGGCGTTTTTCATTGGGTGGAACCTGATCCTTGAGTACCTGATCGGCACAGCGGCGGGGGCGTCGGCCCTCAGCAACATGTTCGACTCTCTGGCCAATCACAGCATCAGCAACTACATGATAACACACCTGGGCACGCTCAGAGGACTCGGTCAGTGAGAGAAAAATGCAATGGCTATGCAAAAGATGGTTGCAAATACGACCTTTTTGAAGCTGTAACGCAAATATTGACCTACTGCTGACATAAAAGCTATTTTTATAAAAAACTGCTTTGAGTTGTTAATGTTTATACATCAGAGTAAACAAATCTTTATTAAAGACCAGGTGCGTCTCTGTCGTATCAGGTAAAGGCGAGGACACATACCCGGACGTATTGGCCCTCTTCATCGCTCTGCTGGTCACAGTGATCATTGCGCTCGGTGTGAAGAACTCTGTAAAGTTCAATAACATCCTGAACGTGGTCAACCTGGTGGTGTGGGTCTTCATGATCATCGCCGGACTATTTTTCCTGTCAGCCAGCAACTGGGAGGGCGGCAATTTTCTGCCATATGGCTGGTCGGGGGTGAGTCATTATGCGGTGGGTTGGTTGGTGAGTTTAATGATGAGTAGATGGATGGCTTGGTTGGCGGTTTGGTGGATGCTGAGTGCGTTGGTTGATTTGCAGATTGGCAGGTGGATTGGTGAGGGTTGTTTTGTAAGCTGTTTTTTTGTTGGATGAATGGGTTGGTCGATAGGTTCAGTGGTTTCCAATCCTGGTCCCTGAGGAACACTACCCTGCATGCTTTACCTGTTTCTCTGCTTCGACACACCTGATTCAGTGATTTCATCACCTCCTCAAGTTCTGCCGAAGCCTGTTAATCACCAGTTCATTCAAACCAGATGTGTCAAAGCAGGGAACAGCTAAAACGTGCAGGGTGTTGTTCCTCAAGGACCAGGAGTGGGAACCAGCGGGTTAGCTGGTTGAATGATTAGTAGCTGATTGAGAGGTTGTTGACGAGTGAGTGAATGAGTGTGTTAGGTTGTTTAGTTAGTTGGTTAGTTAGTTTTACAAAGTTAGTTGGAGGCTAGCTCAGTAGGATGATAGGAGGGTTGTTTGGTGGGTCGGATGGTTGATTGGGTGGTTGGTGAATTGGTGGATACTGGGTGGGTAGCTAACTGGTAGGTTGACTGGTGGGTTGGTTGATAGGAGAACTGTTTGTCAGTTTGGTTTTGTTATTGCATGTATGGTTGGTTGGTTGACATGTTGTTGGATGCTAGTTGGCTGGTTGATTGGTCATTGGTTGGGAATGGGTTGATTGGTGGGTTTGTTTCTTCCTTTCACCCCCAGATCTGTGCATAAACAAAATCTCTTACAGTGCCATAAATATTGGGCAAATTACCGTTTTTAATCATCTTTTTTGTTTTGTTGTTGGACTGGTAAAACAGTGGAAAGTTTGAAATCTTTTAGATGACTGCAGCACAGTGGCACAGTTGGTAGAGCTGCTGCCTCTCAGCAAGCAGGTCGCCGGTCCGAGCGCCTTTCTGGGTGGAGTTTGCATGTTCTCTCCGTGCATGCGTGGGATTTCTCCAGGTACTCCGGTTTCTCCCCACAGACCAAAAACATGCATGTTAGACTGATTGGTAACTTTAAATTGTCCCTGGGTGTGAGTGAGAGAGTGAATGGTGGTTTGTATCTATGTGTCCCTGTAATGGGCTTGCGACCTATCCAGGGTGTACCCCCATGACGCGAAAAGGAAGAAGCGGGTAAAGATGATGGATGGATGGATAGATGAGTCTGAGACCAGATTTTCTGTGACGTATCATTTCTGTTCAGGTGATGCAAGGAGCAGCAACATGTTTCTACGCCTTTATCGGCTTTGACATCATTGCAACGACAGGTGAGGAGGCAAAAAACCCAAACACCTCCATCCCCTACGCCATCACCGTCTCACTGGTCACCTGCCTCACTGCCTATGTGACGGTCAGTACAGCGTTCAAAACGTTTACACTTAAAATATATAATTTCTTCTTTAAACGTGTACTTGATCCATTTAAGGAACACCCCTTTTCCAAGGTTTTTGTCTCTTCCTGGAACTGACTGCATGCTTTATAGATCTTTCTCTTCATTGAGCAGATGACTGAGCCATCAGGCAGAATTGTTGTGGATTATGGGGGTAACTGAAGTTTCTGTACATTGAATATGATTGGTTATCTGCTCTGATGCTAGTCTAAACTGGTTTTCAGCCACTTGTGTCTTAATCCTATAGTGTTCGTTTGGCTGCATACTGGTCTTGACTGTTGTCTAAAGACTTCAAAGTCTTGGATTTATCTTGACCTCGAAAAACTCTTGTCTTGATTCAGGTGTTCTTGATTATAACTCAGTGTGTATTTTCTTTGCTCCTTTGCTCCCAACAGGTGAGTGTGATCCTTACCCTCATGGTTCCCTACAACCTGATTGACGGATCAGCTCCTCTCATGGAGATGTTTGCAGTGCACGGTTTCATGTGGGGGAAATACACTGTGGCTGTTGGCTCCATAGCTGGACTCACCGTCTCTCTGCTGGGCTCTCTGTTCCCAATGCCCAGGGTCATGTATGCCATGGCCCGAGACGGACTGCTGTTCAGGTGAGGCAGCAGGAAATGCACTGACGTATGAAGGTCCAGGTTATGATTTATTAGAGCCATTCTTTTTCCAGGGTTGAATGATTTATACAGCTTCAGTGATTTACAAAAATGGTTTTACATTGTTCCATACAGGCTCAAATACATCTTCTCCTCCCAGCTAATATTTGTTTGGGTGTCAATTAGCAAGGTGCACCTAGACTAGACAGGCCATGTTTTTTGTATCCATCAACAAACTGTTTGACCACTTGTCTTGGTAGAAGTGATAAAGTTAATTTAAACTTATTAGTTTTCTGCACAGTTCTGGATTTTAAACATTGTCCACAAATTTTCAATTGGGTTGAGGTCAGGACTTTGAAAAGGCCATTCCAGGAGCTTAATGTTTGCACAATTTATCTTATCAGAAACCAGTTCTGATTTGTGTTTGGGATCACTGTCCTCTTGGACCCAACTGTGTCCAGGTGTCAGCTGTTGATTTGATGTGAAGTTGATGAATTTATAGGGAGGTCTCTTCCTTCATTCACCAGCACCACATCATACCACCTTCATTAGTACAGTTTTCATCTTGACCCCTCCAGATATTGGTCATTGTGTCTAAACAGCTCAAATCTTGGCATGTTTGACCACCAAACTTCTCTCTAGAAGGCATTTGGTTTGTCCATGTGGACAACTGCAGAGTTCAGTCCAGCTTGAAAGAGTCCCAAGGGTTTTTCCTTGGCTTGCACCCCCCTGTTTAAGTCCATGTGGACGTAGAACTTGACTTGCTGTGGACAGGGACACTGAGGATCTAGATCTCTGGCAGCTCCTAGGATGTTCTTAAAACATCCATTTGAGTCCTCTTCCAGACTTTGGTAAAAGTTTGTGGATTAGAGAAAAACCAAACGAGTAATTAATTAATAAATACATTCAAACTTGTGCACCAAGTTCTAAAAACCCTTGAATTTACACACTGTATAATCATTCCACCCTAGTACAAATAAATTAAGTCAAATTAATTTGTTCATGAGAAAAACTTGTTTTGTGTGTCTCCATTTGAAGGTTTCTGACACACGTGTCATCACTCACACACACTCCTGCCGTGGCTTGTGTGGTGTCGGGAAGCTTGGCGGCCATCCTGGCTCTCCTGGTGAGCCTCAGGGACCTGATCGAGATGATGTCCATCGGTACACTCCTGGCTTACACTCTGGTCAGCGTGTGTGTCTTATTACTGCGCTACCAGCCTGATGAACAGACGGACACACACCAGTTTAACTCAGAGGACGATGTGGACCACTTGAAGTATCAGGATGGGGAACCCACCATAGATGACCATGTCCTGATGGAAGGGACGGATCGTGACGGGTCTTCCTATCATGGTGGGGGGACTGAAGGGGAGGCAGACAGCTCTGAGTTCCACACAGGCCATGCCCCTTTGTTGAAAAGGCTTCTGGGAGGCCATTACTACACCTTGAGGGTCCGGCTGGGAATGCCAGATTCGTCAGCACGTCCCACCCCCGCTACGGGTCGCATTGTGACGAGATGCACCCTCTCCTTCTTCTTCATGTCTTTCTTCCTCTGGTCCACCATCATCTTTGGAGTTGAGCAGGGCTCTGGGGCGGGGGCGGTGGTTTCAGGCCTGATGGCCACACTGATGATGGGATCCTTGGTGAAGCTTTTGGTTCTGATTGTACAACAACCAGAGAGCACACAGAGGCTGCCCTACATGGCACCATGTGTGCCCTTTGTTCCTGCGGTGGCCATATTGGTCAACAGCTACCTCATGCTCAAGCTGTCTTCTCTCACCTGGGCCAGGTTCACCATCTGGTGTCTCATAGGTGAGTTGAGATATTCTCACCAAATTCATCTGAAGTTCTTTTCCTGAATGGAATCACAATCTTCTTCCACTGACCAATAAATTTAAAGACCCATGAACCTGGTAACTGGTTGAATTTTTCAAACAACATTAGAGTTTCATCAAACGTTTAAATTTTTTACCAGGTATTAATCTGACTTTTTTTAAATACCTTGTTACATCATTTAAGGCTAAATATATTGAGGTTCTGTAGATCTCAAAAGATTCTCCTATTAGTTGGAACAATAGATATTTTAAAAATATTAACAACACACGGATGTCTCCATTTTGTTTGTGCCGCAATGCATTCTGGGTAAATCATGTATACAGGTTGTTCCGGTGCGAGCTCCATTTATCTTGAAGGTTAATTTTGTACATTATTTGATGTTTAGCTCTTTTATTTGAACTGGAGCATGTTGACAGAGAGGAGAATGGAGAAATGACTCAGCTGGCGGTTAGCGCCAGAGCTAATATGTACAACGTTAGCTCTGGAGCTAACATATGGGTCAGATCTCTCTTGTAAATGAGTCACCAAGGCTCAGTGGGACTAACTTGTATAAATAAAGGTTGAATAGCCTACAATATTAGCTCCAGACCCAATATGTATGGTGTTAGCTTCAGCGCTACAAATTAAGCATAAATTTATCGCATTTATTTGTTTCAACCCATATTGGGCACAAGGACTAATGCAAAACATAAATTTGTCACACGTTTAGCATTGACTCCTTGTGTTTTAGTCTCCACTACAACCTGTGTACATCATCGCCCCAGAATGCTTTGCACCACACCAATAAAATAATAATGGTTAAAAAAAATGTAATAAACATTCATTTTTTTTTAAAGTTAAAATTTTTACATGTCCCAAACGACAACTTTTAGTAGAATAGAGAAGAACCATATTAAGGTCAATAAGTCAGAGATCCCGTTAAGACACATTGTGTTTTGTGACCCATCTTGGATTCCCAACCCCATCTTTTGGCACCACTGGTCTAGTTTGGATGGTAATACTAATAATTCTCATGCTGTAGTGGCTCATCACTGTTTAGATGCACAGTCCAAGTACACAAAATGTACTATTCATTTATAAAGAGCTTAAAAAAACAGCAACAAGGCCAACTAAAGTGCTGTACAACAAAAATAAGCAAGCAAAGGGCACAGGATAAAATACATACCGGTAGATCCCAAAAGGTAAAGATAAGAACCAAATGACTAACATTATAAAATACAGACAAGTTAGTATCCCACTGGACCATGATAGTTGGAGACTGTCAAACTAAATTTGTGAGGGGAGTCATGAATAAGAGTGCTAACTTGTGAATCCAAATTGTGACCAATTAGAAAATAAAAAAAAAAAAGGATCCGAGGTCAAACGGAGACATGATTTGGACATTTTGTGACTAAACTGCAACAATATGCTCACCATTTATTGGTGCAGTTTATTCAGTTACGTAGAAATGCAAACACGTGGTAAGTTCTCTTGCATGTGAGTTCAGTTCCCAAAAAAAGTAGTTTTCAAAGCTTGGAATGCCTGCTCCAACACAACAGATTCAATGATTAATTTATATTTACCGGTATACATTTGTACTGTGTCTTTAAGTTCAGCAGGACTTTTAATAACTCATCTATTTAAATCAGGTGTGCTGAAATAGAAAAAACATCCATGCAGAACTCTGGTTCTGGAGGACCGGACACTGACTTAGTCCTGACATTAGCTTCAACCAGGACAAACCTGACACTTGTTGTCATCTACTGACATTTTGTTAATAGCAATTATCTCCCGATTCTATTTGATTTGTTTCTGAGGTTGTGGGACGTTTTTGATCAAAGATGCCCAAAAAACTGGACCTTGGGGCAGAATCCTCCTGGTCTACCAGTCTGACCTCTCAACCTGAGAGTTTTTAATCTTTTGTCTTTGGTCCTGTCTCAGGTCTGCTGATCTACGTTTGTTACGGAGTTTGGCACAGCACCCTGGAGCTGAGCGCCCGCGAGCAGCAGGCCCACGCCAGCTCCTACCGACGCTACGATGACAACCTGGATGACACCTTCTCCCCCGAAGATGACCTTGACCCCAAGGACCAGGATGATGGACCCTACCAGGGTTGGTCTGCACCGGAGGAGAGGGGTTATCGCCACCAGAACCGGCAGCAGAACCAAAATGAGGACAACGAAGAGGAGCAGGAGCAGAGTCAGTATGAGGAGAATGGAGACCAGTCTGGGTACCAATCTGGAGGAGGAGTTCAGTATCCAAGAGGAGGCAGCAGGTCCAAGGGAAGGACCAACTTTGGGTTTGATGAGGACGACTGAATTTAGGGGGCTTGGTTTTATCCTCCCTCTGGAGAACTGCGTCTAAAATCTGGAATAGTTGATCAAACTTTGGAATTTGGTATCAAATGAAGCAACGTTTAAGAAGATTTGGATTAACGGCTTCTTTGTTCCATCACCGAACCTTCAAGGACTTCCTTTTACCTTGCGTTTGTTTACAGTTACATATTTCTAATCAGAGTGATTATTCAGTGTTAACGTGTGTGAATGACAACAAATGAAATAAAGCAAGCTGGGACTTGTGTATGGAATAAAATACACTTTTATTTCTTGGATTCTCTAACAAAAATCTGCAGTGATGGCACACAAATAGATGTAATTCATCATGCAAGAGTTGAGCACAGTAAAAAAGACAGTTCCTGTTCTTTCCTGTTCAGAGAAACATCTTTTTATGTATAATAATTGTATAGAAGTGTAGTCTTTTAGTTTAGTTTAACTCATGAAAAGCTTTTATTATGAAGGTCAAACTGACATTAACTTTGGATCAAATCAATAAACGTCTTAACTTTAAGAATTAACTATTTCCTAAAGTTTTTGTCATTTTGGGTGCTTTATTGGCAGAAACACAATAAAACATTCCAGTTTACAAAATCACAAAGAAATAAGATTTATCAAATTTATAAGATTTGTACTTTCATCCCCCCAAAATTAATGAATCAAACTAAAGAAATGACATTTGTGCCGCTTTTAGCTGTTCAGTTTGTTGCAATCTGAAGTTTCGCCACTAGATGTCACCAAATGTCACCAATCTTTTGTTACAAAAATTAGGAAGTTTGTGACATTTATGTACACGTGCATTAAAAAAGTAGGACAAATCAAACATACGACATGTTTAAAACCCAACTTTATTTGGCATAATTTTGTTTGAAGTTTAAAAAAAATACATTTGTTGTCATTTTAGTAAAGAAAAGTACTTTTGTCTAACGTTTACGCGTTTAGTTTTTGTTGTGTTTTAATGTGAAACTTTCAGCTGAAAACAGCCTTCACACTCGTTCGCTCTTGGCGTGGTTGGAGGGCCGATCCAGCGCCGTGGCCGTGTTCCCCCGTCGGGAGTAGAAGAAGATGTTCTCCCTGGACGGGATGCCGACGCTGGCAACCTGGCAACACAAGATCACGAACCCCCCCAGCACGCAGAGCCCGGCTCCGACCCAGCCGGCGTACAGGGAGAAGCCGAAGGACATCAGATGTTCCTCCTGGTGAGCGCCGATGGGGAACCAGATGGTGGATACGATGCCACAGACAGCTGAAAGAAAGAAAAACAGAATAGAATGACTCGTTAAAAGCGTAGTCAGCTGGAGGATGTCGACAGGAAGTAGCTGTCTCGTCCCACAGGAAGCAGATAAATCCAGTCAGGATGGCCTCCAAACCATGACCCAGATTCCCTTCTTCTCCAAATACTAAAAACATAAAAACAGGCTCCTAAAAAAAAGCTACATCTCATCTGTACCGGTAATAACTTTTTGAACAACCTCAATTTGGAGAAACAGATTCGAATGCTACCAAGCTAACAGGTAGCTTGAGCTAACAGCTAGTTGCTAAAGGCGAAGAGAGCAAAGGGAAATATTGTCTCGAAACAACTTTAATCTCAAAAATCTTAAAGTGGTTCATGCAAACACCGTTATAAACATTTACACTGCTATCAGTTTTGCATCCCATGGTTGTACAGATAACTGTGGCTTATTTGAGTGTAAATAGCACATTTAGCCGCTAGCTAGCTTTATTTTTGCAGGGAAATCGCAACTTTTGCAGGAACAACTGTGTAATGACAATCTGATGCACAATGTAAAGTTTTTAAAAAGTTAGTCATTGTGTAAAACATTATATTTTGGGGGTTGAAGTTACTTAAAGATGGTCGTACAGCGCCACTTGGATTAGCCGTTATTAGATTATAATTTATTTTTAAAAGTCCAAACTTTCGACGACTGTCCTTAAAATCACTTTGGTTCATTTGTTGGTTTATACTTATCGTAGTTTCTAAACCAAAACAGCTGAAAACCTTGAACTCTGTCCAAGTTGCTTTTGGGCCCTTTGTTAAACTTGAATTAATGACACTTTGTTAGATTAGTAACAAGGTTTTTGGATAATTAGACAAGAAAGTGGTGACTTGATATGTTTTTTTTTTTTATTATGAAAAAAATACATGCCATTATACTCTAATATCTAAAACCTTTAAGTAACTGCTTCTATGTTTATTTTAAAAGACGCTGTTTGGAAAATGTTTAGTTACTGTCTGTTTCTTTACATTTCAAGTGCATTATCTGAATTTACAGTAATTTATCAAAAATCCTTTAAAACGTTGCCTAGTTTATCCTATTGGGATAAAAATAAATCAATATCGTGCCCCAAACCATGTCCTCATTTTGCTGTTTGCAGTGCACGTCCTTCAGCAACACAAACATAAACTACAATTTTATTATATTTTATATGATAAAAGTCAAACTTGTGGAGTAGTTCAGCCTTGTGTATGTGGTTTTTGTTACGTTTTTTTGGTCTAATCAAGAAACTTGTCAGGACCGGTAGTCCTTTTCAGGACCAAAGCCTGATGTAGGTTCTGACTTGGTAGAACCAGGTTTTTGGATTAGAGGTTAGGTTTAGGGCTGATGTATGACTTGACTTTAGGTTAGGGGTAGTCAAGTACTGGTAATGGTTTGCTAAAGGTTAGGTCATGTAAAAAAAAAAAATCCTAATGATGATATCCTCACCCATGATGGTGACCAGGACTCCGCCCACTTTGGCGCGGCACTTCTTGACGGCTGAGGAGTCGTTGGGCAGCCGGACGCAGGGCATGGACATGAGGATGAGGAGCATGGCGGGCAGACCCAGCAGGCAGGCGAAGACCATCAGGGCCCGAGACGTCTGGATGTAGGCTGAGAAACACCAAACATCTGTCAGCTCGTTTCACATCTGGTGCTACCTCAGACGTTGGCCCATCAACACAGCTGAATTCTTTCCTTAATGGGTTCCAGCTGAACGTCTCTGAAGCCATGGATCATCTCTGAACGCACCTTCATAAATCAAGGTTTGGAGCAGAAAGTCCCAAAAACAGAATAAAGGAACTTCTCTAAACAACTCCTGGTCCAGCCCTCGTTTCTTCTGATTTTAATTCCATTCCTCCAGACTTTCTGAGGGTCTTTCTAAGGATTTCTTTGGACTTTGATTGGAGTAAAAAAAAAAAAAAAAGAAGCTGAAACTGAGTTAAAAAAAAAAAAGGGCAGATTAAGTAAAAATGGCAAATAAAACATTGTAAGAGCTTCAATAAATCTGGAGAACTGTCCATGAAGACCACATTAGAAGATTAGTTGGAATATTGGAAGGAAAATATGAAGAAACAAGAACATTTATGAAGGAACATGGAAGAACATCCATCAACTTTCTTCTTCAGATCCCAACAGGTAACTGGGATTGACTTTAAAGTAAGTTGCTTCCAGCTGCTCATTTCTTCAGGGGTGACCACTGATGAAACTAAGAGGAAGCAGCTCTGGTGGCTAGTGGGTTGGCAGGTAAGTAACTCCCACAGGTTTAATGGTAATTAGGTGGGTTCTATCAGGTGTGTTCTGTCAGGTGGGATCCTCAGGTGTGTTCCTCACCTGGCAGGGAGAACATCTGGTCCAGACCCACGCAGTGGTACAGGGACGGGGAGATGACGCACTTGGACCACAGACCCCGCGAGCCCAGCTCGTCCATCTTCACGCACACGGCCAGAGTGTAGCCGCACGTGCGGACCCAGTCGCTGGTTGCCGTGGCAACGATGAGTCCGACCCAGCCCGCGCAACTGGCCGAGCTGCCCGCCAGCTGCCTGCAGATGTGCGCCATGAGAAACAAAGAAAATAAATAAAAAAGAAGAGCTGGAAGGTTCTTTTCAAGGTTAGAAATCTGATGTCTGAAATGGTTCACGAGCAGAATAAAATAATAATAAAAAAAATTCTCTTGGTAAAAATAAAAATAAATAAACCCAAAAACTAAATTATAAACTAAAAAAAAAATTGTTTTTAGAGCGAATCAGAAAGTTTAAATCCACAGCAGGTCTGCTCCGAGCAGTCAGTGAGCCTGAAGCAGATTTATCTCTGGGTGTGGAGGAAAACCCGACCCCATGGGTCCAAAACCAATCAGAGGAGACCAGACCCTGATCCAAACCAGATCCAGATCCAAACCAGATCCAGATCCAGAGAAAACCAACGACCTGATCCGTCAGAGGAGCGGGTATCTCCTCCATAGACCAGGCCCAGGTGGGAGGAAAGACATAAAGACACGTGTTAAGATCAATTAATTAGCATAAAAGTTAGTAAATTGGAAAGAAGAAGAAGAAGCTGAATTTAGCAACAAAAAACAAAAAAATAGCTGAAAAGGTAAAAATCCGCACAGTGGAAAGAGCTGAAATGAGCACCAAAAAATGTGAAATTAGCTGAAAAAGCTAAATTTAGCACCAAACAGCCAAAACGCAGAAACTAGCAGAAAAAAGCTTAAAGGAGCATAACAAGCTGGAATTAGCAGAAATAAGTTAATTAGGCTGAAAGTAGCAGAAATTACCACAAAAATTTGAATTTATCTGAAAACAGCTGAGCTAAAAAAATGTAAAAACTATAGCTGAACTGGTAGAATATGCTTATATTAGCAGAAGAAAACAGAAAGAACACATTTTTCTCAACTAGACTGAAAAAAAAGCAGAAATGAGCACAAAGAAGTGGAAATTATCTGGAAAAAAAAAAAGCTGAAATTAGCAGCAGCAACAAAAAGTAGCTAAAAAGGCAGAAAGAAGCTGACATGCAGACGGAAGTGTAGAAAGCGCATTTTTGCTGAATTAGGCTGAAAAAAGTTGAAATGAGTGCAAAAAAAAGTGGATTCAGCTGAAATAAATAAATTAGCATAAAACATATATAGTAGCTGAAGAAAAAGCTGAAACTTGCCAAAATCGGCTAAAAGGGGCTTAACAAGCTGAAATGAGCAAAAAGAGAAGAATCACAGAAATGCTGTAGTTAGCAGAAAGAACCTGAAAAGGAGCACAAAACAGGTGAAAACAGTGGACATTAGTTGAAAATAGCTGGAAAAAAGGTTAAATGTGCACAAGGAAGCTGAAGCAGAACAAAATGTGAAAGGAGCGGTAAAAGGTTGTAAACACATCTAAAGCTTTGAAGCCTGTAAAATGAGCTCAATTCATTTTCCATGAGGAAAAAAAAGGCAGAAAAGGCTAAATAACACAGTTGCAAGAATATACTTCAATTTGACCCTGGGATGACACTGAAAGAGATTTTCACGAGTGAAATACAGATGAAACATCTCCAGGAGTTTCCTCTAAGAAGCGTCACAAAGTGGTTGTTGGCCTCTCACATGCATATTTGTTCAAAACAGGTTAAATCTGCTCGCCCTCGTATCCAAAATGAGCTCCAGGAGATTAAATCAGAAATGTGGGTACCATATGGTTAGAGGTGGGCAACGGGATAATGTGCGCCGCCAAAAGCACATTTACACATTTTACTGTGCACGCCTCAAAGGCTGTGATTTCACAAAGTGACTGTTAAAATGTTCGCTGAGCAAACAGCTAAAGATCAAAACTGGGAATTTTCAGAATTTCTCTCGATTCGGTGGAAATGACCCAAACCCCCAACAAAACATGGGTGAAAGTTATTCGGGTGTTTACACGAATCAACGAGGGCCGTTTGTCACCGACACGCACAGCCCCACAGGCTTCAAAGTGTTTGCTGCAGTGCATTCTGGGTAAACATGTCCTCTGGTCTGGTTCTGTCCCAGAAGTCTTGTGGATCCTTCAGCTGAAACGAGAAGGTCCTCACTTGGCTGAAACCACCCCAAACCGTGCTGCCATGTTGTTTTGTGAGACAAGGTCACGACCTTTGACCTGCTGAGATCTGTAGAGTCAGAGCTCACTGCATGGTCTGACCTTCAGGGTGAACTTCCTGTCAGCTGTTTTTTAAGTTTTCCCCGTACAATGAACTCTAAATGACCTTTGACCCTTCACAGATTGACAGGCAGCAGCTCCTCTGAGGTCATTGCTGATGTCTTTCCACCTTGGCCTTGTGCTCCTTGAGGAATATTGTTCATCTGCTCCTGAGGCCTTGAGATTACAAGAGTTAGAACTCAAACAGCAAGAACGACTCGTTTTGGTGAATTATTTATTTATTAAATAATTTCAAGCAGGATATCATAAAAATGTGAACAGAAGACGTCCGTCTCGACCCTGATCGTGACTTTTTTTAACGCACAGACGCGATTTTTTTTTTTTGTCCAGAATATATCGATATAAAACATTAAACTTTCATCAATCACTTACAAAGGCTACGTTTTATTTACTTTATTTAACTCTTTACGCACACTGGTTATGTCGGCTACGGGGATAGATTTGTCGTTAACGTCACGTTTCTAAAAAAAAAAAACTAGACAAATTTTATATATTAAATGTTCAAAATCCTTCATGAAATATTTTGAAATGTACACTCTCCAGTAGCTTGTAAAATATTCACAAAAATACAAAAGCTCCTCAGACGTCCTGCTGCGGACGGGGCAGAACGAGCCCGAACACCCGTGGGCTCTCCGGTTTCTAAAACCGCAGGAACGACCAACGAGCCGAACGTTTCGCCTCTTTTTCTGACTTTGTTCTGTCGTCTTCGGCTCGTCCTTCGGGTTCCGCCTCACGGGTTCTTCAGCGTGTTGATGTGAGCGCAGATCTTCAGAGCCGGGCCCAGTTTGATGTTCATGCTGGTCATCAGGTGGTCCTCGGTGAGGAGCAGCAGAGCCTGACCGTCGATCTCCTGCAGCCGGAACGCCTCTGCCACGTCGCCGCAGCCTGAGACAAAAAAACAAAACAGATGTTTGTTCCACGTTTTGACATCGTTGTCATTACTGATCCGTTTCTCTTCAGCGCGTAACTCGTTCCTTGCTTTTTGTTCCATTTAATCGATTCATGAATCAAAACGTTCGGCTCGTTCACGACGTTCCTGCTCTGGTATTTGTTCAGTTTGTAATATTTGAAATTTGTCGGCCATGTTTCTCTCATTGAAAATGAATGGAGCTCTCTTCAGACCCTTTGTGACGTTTAAAACCTTTACTGCTCATTTCAGCTTTTTTATTTTATTTTATATATGTTTTTTTTAATTATTTTTTTTTTGCTAAATCCAGTTTCTTCACCTACTTTTTAGGTATTTTCACCTTTTTTACAGCTTGTTTCTTCTAAATTCAGCTGCCTATTCAGATGGATGTTACATATTTTCCTGCAATTTCTTTAGCTAATTTCTGCCTTTTTAGTAGATTTTTCAGCTAATTTTGTTTCTAATTTCAGCTTTTTGTTTTTCATTTCAGTTTCTCTTTTGTCAACTTCATGATTTTTGTAATCTAATCAGCCTCTCTGCCTATTTTACATTTTTCCACAGATTTAAACTAAATTTCTGCTGCTTACAGTACATAAAGCTGAAAATACTCAAAATATCACAAAAAAGCTGATATTAGCAGAAAAATAGCTGAGACAAGCATAAGAAAATATGTATATACACACACACATACATATACATTATATATACACACACACACACACACACACAT
>JARVGS010000761.1:23015804-23027243 GCA_031762315.1 Hypsolebias antenori | reverse complement strand
AGAGATGATGATGAAGAGGAGGAGGACAAGGGGTAGGCAACTGCTGTCATTTTTTTAATTTCTACCAGCGGGCACGCTTTGGCGAGCGCCGACCCAGGCGGGTGTCACTGACTCCATTATCGGACGCGTTCAACTTGACACCCCCCAACAGGACGATCCACCTGATCAGTGATCTGCTCTGCATCCAGTTTAAATCCAGTTCAAGCCGAGGAGCCGACCTGTGTGATCGGCTTGGACCAGAGACAGAAAACATGTCGGAGTCAACAGCTGGAATGGGAACCAGCACCGGCGCGCCTCCTCCTCCTCCTCCACCTCCTCCTCCTCCTCCTCTCGTAGGGATCCATCGTTCGTTTGTTCGATTAGTCGACGGGAAACAAGAAGAAAGCCACAAGTGATTGACAGGAGCTCATCCTCAGAGGCGGAAATCACCACGAGGACATAAAGATCCAGCGGGGGACGCATGAAGAGGGGGGAGAAATGTGGCTCTGACTGAGGGCAGGGTCCAGTGTTTTGTTGGAGGGTGGGAAGGTGGGGGCGCGGGGGGGGGGGGGGACAACCGGTGGTCCGTGATCCTTTGGAGGACGGTGGCGGAAAAGCAGCGTTTGATGCGAGACGAAGTGACGTGCCAGCCTCCCACCTTCCCTCCCGCCGCTGCTGCAGCCGCGAGCCTCCTGTCCACCCCCCCCCACCCCCACATCCTCACCAAACATCCTACAACTCCAATATTAATATTTCCCAGCTCCCCCTCCTTCGCCAAGTCTCGCGGGATATTATATTAAAAGAAAAAAGGGAAGTGTGACTGAAGGGTGGGGGGGGGGTTGTGAGGAGCTGGGACCAGAATGTGAGGGGACAGAGCGCCGCCAGCCGCCGCCACGGCTTTCGGTCCTCCATGGTTGGCGGAGACAGAGGGAGCGGGGGTGAGGGGGGGCGGTGGGGAGGAGGTGGTGGGTGTCAGCGTGGGGGCGGGGGAGTCCAGGAGCATGGGGTTGGGGATGAGCCGCGGAGGGGTGGGGGTTGTTGGCGTGGAAGGGGCAGGGCCATTGGAAGTCTGTTCTGATTGGCTCTGACGGAGGAGCTCCTTGTCCATCATTCAAGTCTGAAACAAGCTGAGAAACACACAAACAAAAACAAGTAAACAAAAGTGTAAACAGTTTCTACTTCAGCACTTTCAGCTTCTTTTACGGTAATAAAATGTTCGGCTCGTTCAGCATGTTTCGGCTGTGACTTTTGGTTTCTGTTTAAAAAATATTTTTCTTTATTTTATTCTCATTAAATAGAAAGAAAATTGAAAACTGAAAACTTCTTTCAGCTTCAGATTTAGCTTTTAGCCACTATTTTACTAGTTTAGGCTTTATGCTAACTTGAGCTCAGCTGCTGCTGCAGTAGTTTTAACTTTCAGCTACTGTTATTGATTAGCAAAATTAAGCTTTAGTTACAGTTTTGCTAATGTTAGACTTAGCAACTCTAGTGTATACCTTTAGCTAGTGTTTTGCTAGTTT
Organism: Hypsolebias antenori; assembly: GCA_031762315.1. NCBI lineage: Eukaryota > Metazoa > Chordata > Actinopteri > Cyprinodontiformes > Rivulidae > Hypsolebias > Hypsolebias antenori. The sequence goes on along the minus strand of JARVGS010000761.1, from coordinate 23,025,744 downwards.
TAGCTTTTAGATAGTGTTTTTCCATTTTAAGTTTAAACTAATGTCTTAGTTTATTTTTTTAGCTCATGTTTAGCTAATTTTGACTTCTAGCTGCTGTTTAGCTTATGCTGTTTTGGCTACAGTTTTACTAATGCTAGTATTATCTATAGTTTTGTTAATGTTAGTTTTTAGCTAGGGTTTTCTAATTATAGCTTATAGTCACTGTTTTGTTAATTTCAATTATCTGCTATCTTCTTAATAGTTTTACCTTTTAGCTAATGTTTTTCTGATATTAACATCTAGCTATGGTTTATCTAATATTATTAGTTTAGCTAACGATAGTTTTAGCTATGATTCTGTTTATCATAGCTTATCATTGTTTTATTCGTTATAATTCACAGCTAATACCTTGATCATTTTATTTTTAGTAAATGTTTTCATAAATTTAACTTCTAGCTTTTGTTTTGCTGAATATAACTTTAGTTTTAGCTTCTTTTAGCCTATTTTTTATTGCTTTACCGGTAATATCAGCTGAAAGAATTAATCATTCAGCTTCTCTGGTTTTATAAACCATCTTGGAATCACTTTCAGCTGCTACCACACCATGTTTTAGCCCAAGATCTGTGAATCTGGCTAACGTTTAGACATGTGTTTTGAGTTTTTATTAGTATTTAAAAGCGGAGATAAGCCGTCAAGCAGCTCGGTCTCTGGTAGTTTCTTGCCTCAGGCTAAAACTTTATCAAACCGCCCAACGAGCGGAAAAATAAGAGAATAAAAGCAGTCAAGACTTTTTTGTCTTGGAAAAACATTTTTTTCTGTTTGCCCAAAACATTTGTGTTGACACAGCAGGAGTTCGATTTCAGTCCATCAGATTCTCATGCAGATTTGTGTTGAAGATCTGACAACGTTTAGATCCACCTGTTGGAGCTCAGAGTCTGTGTGAGGGATGACTCTCAGCTACAACCACACCAAACTGTAGCAGAGCTGCAGCAAAAAAGCAGGAGTAAAGAGTTTGTTTGCAAAATTAAAAAAAGTTTAGACGTTCAAAACAATAGTCTGTCGCTGTAAAAACAAATCTATGCTTCGAATGGGTTAAATAACAAAAGTTTTGTGTATAATAATAATAATAGTAAAAAAATTTGTTTTTATCCGGATGCGTGCTCAATAATCCAGGTAGAAAAATCTAACAAAGTTAATTCAGGTCCTCTGGATGGATTAAAAATAATTCAAATTAAATTAAATGTTTTGTCTTTTATCCAAAAGAAAATATTATAATAAAATTTAATATACAGTACATTCATGTAAATAGTTTACATTTACTTTACAGGGTAAATATTTTTACAGTGTAGAAAATTTCATTTTTTTTTACAGTGCAATGTAAAAAATTATACTGTAAAAATATATAATTAGTAAAAACAATGTAAAAATATTTACACTGTAAAAATTAATATTTACTCTGTAATACTTTTTTTTAACTCAGTAAAAATATGTATCTGTACATCTCATCAACCACATCATCAGTTCCACTTGGTGTTTTTGGACCTTCACCACGGTGGTTCTGAATAACCAGATCTTGGTTCCTGTCATGGATCTAAACACAGGTTCGGATCTGGACACCAGGTGCTTTTTTTTTTAAAAGGTGGGGTTTAAAGTGACTCGTTTACCTGGGCTCAGGTAAATTCCCCGCAGCAAGCGCTGGCAGGTGCCGCTCCAGATGCTGACATCTGGAACCGCAGCCGAACCGCCGTGTGACAGTTAGGCAGCGGCTTTAGACCCAGTTCAAGACGGAGCTGGGCCTCCCGAACCCTTCAGGGACCGGCGGGTCGGAGTGAAGCCTCCCCGGTCACCTACCTGCTGGAAGCGGCGCGGTCCGGCGGGTTAGTCCCGGTGAGGTCCATTGTGGAGCGGACGCATGTTGGTCGGTGAGTCGCTGTTGAGTCCGCGGCTCTCTGCCTGAAATGGGCGTGTTTGAAGCCGCACTTCCTCGTCTGACAGCTCCGCTCCAGCTCCCCCCTCACGGTAATCTCTGCAGCTTTCCCCTCCGAACCGAACCACCTGTGGTTCCGACTCGGAGCCTGAACCCAGAGACGCAACACGGGGCCCGTTTGCGACGGGTTTGTGCGTGCGTGTCGCAATCTGCTTATGGACGCATCGCAGCCCCGGTTTTTCCCCGCAGAGCGGTCCGTGAATCCGGCACCTGGAGCGGCGGGGGTCGCGGGGTCCGCCGGTCCTACGGTGAACCTGCAGCGGTCTCACCTGCCGGGTCTGCGGCGGGAATCGGCCGGCTCGAAGCCACAGTGTAGCGGCTGTGAGGGGCCTTGTCAGTCCACTGCTGGGAACGATGGAGGGACTGGAGCTGAAAGACCGACCGGGAGACAGCGCCCCCAGCGGCGTGGAGGACCGGAACTACTGGAGAAACAATAATAAAAAGAAAAAGAAAAAATACATAACTATCACAGACCATATCAAACTAGACCTCACAGTTCTAAACTAAATATAAATGCAACTATTTCAACAGATATACAAAAATAAATTCAAGTTTAAATAGCAGAGTGTCTGAAACAATAAACAGAGAAATACAATAAGGAATAACAAAGGGTTACAAACTATTTCTTTCGTTTAATTATTGTGTTTTGATGCTTCTTTGGTTTGGAAGATCTTTGTAATGTTGTCTGTTTGAAATTAATTTTTATTAAAAAAGTTACATTATATACTGAAATAAATAAAAAAATTAATTTATATATTAAAAAAACATTTTATATATATGTATTTTTTTTTAGATATTTATCTTTTAAAATTGATTGGAAAAAAACTGCAGTTTATATCAGGTTTGTTAGATGTTTATTATTTTATTAAAATATTAACTGCACTGATATTAAGTTTGTTGGTTTTATTCACTTTATTTTATTGAAAAATAAATAACAAGGTTTGTTAACTTTTTAAAAAATTCTAAAGGGAATTCAACACAATACTTCATTTTTGGTTTGCATATTTTATTAACCACTTTACAAACTGTAAATGTATTCTTATCAAAATTATTACTAATATAATTGTTGTTTTAATGTACACATGTGATTTCTCACTTGTAGCTTTTTTAAACAACTTTCACATATTATTTATTTATTTATTTCAAATTGTTTTTGAAACAACAGTACACACAGGTTTTAATTTGTTTAAAATAATCTTTCCCTTAAATAGATTAGCTATTTTTTATTTTATATATCCATAAAAGTCAGCTTTCTAACAAACAAGATTAACAATCAGATAAACCCTTTTTTAAATTTATTTAAACATAAAAATTTTCCACATAAAAATACCTCAACACTATTTTTTAGCTTTCAGCTACCATTCTGCTTTTAGCTTTAAGATACCATTCTATGTTAACTTTCAGCTACAGTTCTGCTACTTTCAGCTACTTCTCTGCCTTTTTAAAACTTTAGCTGTGTAACAGGTGGCACCACAGGTTGTCACAATTTCCATGTGATCTAAGCTTCTATAAAAGCAGCATATTTCTGTAAATTCATTCAACTCAGAATGATTCCCAAAACTTTTGGCTTTTTTGAGTATCCTTTATTCATCAGAAATCTGTTTCTGGTGTTTGCGACGTCTCGTCCACCAGCAGAGGACGCACTCTGCGGGAATAAACCACTCAACAAAAATATATTTAAGTTTATCAGCTAAAAAAAGTTAATTTTGGGGTAAGTTCCTCTTTAATGTAACAAACTAGCGTTTGCTTTAACTGACAACAAGCTAACGTCAGAGTTAAACGCGATTCACTTCTGTAAAATTAGATCCAAACATGGCTGTTGTAGTTTCAATTAGCTTAATGTTACAGTTAATATTTTTATTACATAAATTTAAAGCAAACAGAGCGAAATGTCAGAGTCGTGCGTCTCCCTCCCGCATGAATAATTCAACTTTCACATCAAGGAGGCTGAAACTGCCAGCTACGCATGCGCCCCAAGATCTATGCTGAAACTGAGGCGCAGCCATGATTGTAGTTTTTAACGGGAGGCCAGCGGAAGATGTTGATACGTTCAAAGAACACCATTAAGCTCCGATTTCATAACGTTGCGCATGGTTACGTCGCGCTTACTCGTATTTTCGAATTAACATCAATTTAATAATATTAATAAAAATGTTTAAAAATAAAAACGTTAATGTGTGAAACAAACTGTTGCCTAAACATAAAGGTGACAGTGAAAAGTAATTATTTCACACGAGTAAAAATATTCAATTGAAGACTTGTTTTGTTCAAATTGCAAACATTTTAAAACTTAAAAATAACAAATACGTAATCAAACTGACAAATTATGTTTCATTTTAAATCTCTTTTATTTACGTGCTTTTTCCTTTTTTCTATTTGATCTTGCACGTTTTTCGAGCTTTTCGCCACAACGTATGATTTTACGACAGCACCTGAAGGCATCGCGTTTCTGATCTTTGTGCGAAACAGCGATTGCGAAGCGGTCGCAGTTAGCGGCAAAGGACGACAAGAAAGCACGGAGTAGCGAAACACGGCGGAGGAGACCGGCTCCGAACCCCAAAACCCACCCGTACAGCGATTATACGGACACGGTGACGATCCTAAAATGGTAAGAGTACGTTTAAGAGTTTCGGTCGTTGGCTGCCGCTGATATATTCTCTGAGTTTAGCTAAAAAAAAAAAATGAAGCTAACGGCTAATGCTAAGCCTTTAGCGAACTGTTTTCCTGACTCATTATCGAACAGAAGCCATTTTACAGCAGCCATTTACTAAGTCCTGACCGCAGCTGCTGGCTGTGGAAAACCACTGTCTGTCCATAAAGACAGCCTAAAATATTATATTCGTTTCTGAGTGAGTTTTAGGGAGGAAACCAACGGCGTAGTTCGATTAAATGCTCGTCCAGCCAGCGGCCAGGCAGCCGAGCTAAGCGGCTAATCCGAAGAAGCTAACACTTCAGTGTTGCGTAGCTGGAGTTAAACTATACCCCGACGAGGGAGAACCCCAACAACCATTTTATTCAGCAGATAAGGTCCAGTTAGAGGCTTTATTTCAGGAGGGGAGCTGTCTTTTAAAAGAACCAGACCCTGAGGGGAACCTACGGCGCTCTGGCGCTTTGAATTCAGAACACCGGAGGAGCTGAAAAAAACGTTCAAATCTAACATTAAAGCCTGAAGATGAGACATTGGAGACTGTTTTTATTGTTCCGCCTGACCTCATCTACCTGGAGAAAAACACGGGGGTTCTTCTGAACCACCATAATGACACATTTTCTCTTAACTGTCACCCTAAAACCTCTGTCCACAAAATGAGCTGAAGTTAAATGCTGGGTTTACATTTGGATGCTATTGTGAGGCTTTATAGTTCGAATCCTTTCAAGCGTTTTGGAAAAGAAAGACTTAACTAACACAGTTTATTTATTTTTATTTATTTATAAAATTTGTTCCTTTAAAAAAAAATCCCATAAACGATAACATACAAAATATAAAAAATGAAAGGTAGCAGAGTTAAATCAAAACCAAGAGATTAAAACGTCAAAACAACACTCAGGTGATTAAAAGTCAAAACAAAAGACATCTGATCAACCAAAAAACATTTAGAAACAGAATCTGCACAGAAAATATTTGCAATCACCTGCTAACTACTACTGTTTGTTTATCTACGGAAACAGCCGAAGTGTTTGCTTACCAACAAAACAGCCAAACTGACTGAAAACAGGTCAACAATGGAGATGCAAATGAAGGAGCTGTTTTGGAACTACCGGTAGGTTGAGTGCGTACCCCTATTACAGTACTGCTGAAAAACTATCAATAGACTCACTGTACTTATTTATTTTTAGATATAGCTCAGGCTAAAGTTATAAAGTTTTATATTTGGTTTCATGTTTTGCAGCAAGTAGCTTTTAAACAAACACATATTGTTAAAGTTTAACAATAAATACCTGTAGTGATGTTCTCAGTTAATAAAGTTCAGGTCTAGGTCTGGTGTGGGCAACTTTCACAGTTAAAATGGGCCAAATTTTACCCATTTGTTAATTAAAAGAAATGTAACCGGAGCCATAAGAATTATTAGTAGGAAGTGCTATGGTCACCCAACAAATATTTTATTTTATCAGTTGAAATTATTAAAATTTTATGATTTGGTTGAATATAGTATTTTACAATCATATATAAAGCTCATAAAAAGTATTACCCCCAAATATCCAAATAAAATTTGTTAAAACAGAGAGTTATTATAACCTTAAGGGAATGGAAATGTTTGTAAAACCTCCATTTAGAACTAGTCTGAAGTCATGGAAATGGATTATGGAATTACCTCTACCACTATAAAAATTTCTAAAACAATTTATATGTTTAAAAAGATGATTAAGGTAAAGTTGTTGGGAAGGTATGGTGCCTGATGCTTTTTGTTTTCAATTTGGAGATTGTTCAAGTGTAGGTTGTTGTTTGTAGTTATTTTATATTTTTTAAATAAGGGGTTGATATAAGAATCTTTTTCTTCTTTCTGCACCCTTTTCATTCAATGTTTTTTTTTTCTTTTTGATGAATTTGTTTTGTTTATTTTAATTGAACGAATAAATAACCGGAGCCACAAAACTGTGATCATCAACTGATGCCCTGCGGGCCACTTCTAGGTCATTAGGGGACTTCTTTGAGGTGGTGGTGCACCACAGACCTGAAATAAATGCTAAATAATTTGCTATAAATGTACTTAAAAATACATTGTTTATTGCAGTATAAAGCAAACAGAAAAATATAATAGCATTTTAAACGTCCATTTATTTATTTCTATGTGATGAATGACAAACGTATGTTAATGCTAGAAATAATTACAAATACAAACATGAAGAGTAGAGCAAGTAAAGACAGCAGTCAAGATAGGAACTGTGGTCAATTTGTCCTCCAGCAGTCTTAGCCTATAGCAGCAAAACCAAGGAATAGCTCAGGAAACCCAAGCCAACCCTAACTATTAAATTTAAATAAATTTAATCAAATTTAAATTGATCAAATTTAGATTCATCAAAAAGGAAAGTCTTAAGCCTAATCTTAAATGCAGACAAGGTGTCAGCCTCACAGACAGAAGCTGACAGTTAGTTCCACAGGAGAGGAGCCTGTAGACTGAAAGCGCTACCTCCCATTCAACTTTTGGAAACTCTAGGAAGCACAAGTAAACCTTCAGTCTGAGAGCTAAGTTCTTTGAAAATATGGAACAGTAAGATCTGTAATACAAGATGGAGCTAGGATGTTGAGAGCTTTGTAGGTTAAAAGTAAGATTTTGAATTTTTTTCTGAATTGTGACATGGTGCCAGTGGAGAGGAGCTAACATTAATCTATTATAAAACAATTATTTATGCATTTCAACTACTTTGAAACTTAAATCAATTTAGCATATTTTACATAAATAAAACATAAACACAGTACAGTATATTCTTATGTCCAAGGAAGAATTCACAATAAGTTAAAAACTTTTTCACAGACAAACCAGCAATTACCAACTTGTAACATAGATGCTAACTTAACATTGAAAGCACCATGGAAAAGCTAATGGAGTTTAGCACCATTTTTATCACAGGAAATAAACATTTCTAAGTCATTTCTAAACAGTCATGTTCTGATAATTTACCATAATATGTTTTACCTTCAGGAAGCTATGGTGGCTCTGCTGGGTCAAACACGGTTCATCTAAAACTTCATTTTATGCCCCACTCCTGTTATGTAGCATGCAGTAGAACCAGGAAATGGGAGAACACAACACAATTTTTACACAAATAACTGTTAAATTAAAATAAAGACAACCATTAAAAGTCTTTACCTGCTGTTGATCGCCATGTTGTAAAACCAACATAAGACAATTTACTATTTTATCCACCCTGTAATGGACTGTTATTTTTAAATGAATTGTGTAACTTGTTTAAAATGAATTTCCAAATTGTGTAGATTATAGATGTTTAACTGTGTTGGTTGTTCATAAATATTTAGTTTTGATTTCATGGTACAGTATTTGTAGTTTTCCATGAGTTTTGTTTATTTTGTGCCTCACGGGATGCCATAGCCAGTAAGGGCCAGCCGTATAAACGCTGGCTGAAATCAGTTGTACTCATGAATGGCTGGAAAACAACTTTGCATTCCCCCATTGAAAGCAGCGATGCATGCTTTGTTTGTTTGTTTATGAGCTCATGTTTTTTTTATCTAATTGTTTGTATATGTTTTAGTTTTCATGGGGATCTGGATTGAAGAGAAAGTAAAAAGAGAGATCCTGGAAATCACTGTTGAGACTGCGCTGACTGTTGTTCAAGAGCTGGGGGGGCTGCTACATGCCATATTCCTAGCCCCCATGCTGCCTTGCATGAATTATGGGCGTGACTTCTGGCACGGATCAGAACTGGCATTTGTTTATGTGCAAACAGCATGAGCTAATGTAGTTTCTCCAAGCATTGCGATTTAATTTAAACCTGTCAGAGCTCACACAGGACAATATAATCATACCGCTGCGTACTGCGGATGAGGGATGGGAGGATGACCTGAAGAAGTAGCCACAGATGACATATACTAGCATATTTAGCTACTTCATTGACTCTGTTGCTTCACATTGTGAAGCGATGAACACCCAGTGAAATGAGCACACCTACAGCATTTTGTGTGGTCTCTTTAAGTTTTAGATTTTTCAGTCACGTTCTTCTTAATTCTTCATCTGTAGGTAGACGATTGAAACATACCGCTTTTCACAAGAACCCTTTTTTTGTTTTGTGTCCATGTTCGAAACACTCATGCAGCCGCGAACAATGCAACAGGCACCCGAACTCTGTAAGGCTATTTTAGTAAACTTTATGGTTGTTAAATAACTCAAAACAAAAATGGTGTTTTATTTGAAAAACTGAATGCAAATTACTTTCAAATAAACTGCGGTCTGTGCTCCGCTACCATGGTTAACCAGTGTTTACTGCTACTTCTGGTGTCTGACAGGTAGTTGTACCCATAATCATTCATACAGTAGAGCCCCCAGGAATAAGGTGGATAGGAAGAAAGATAAAGTAGGAGTTGATTTTCAAACGTTGTTATTGGGCATGTGTGAACATTCAGAAACAAACCAGAGGGAAACCGGTCATCAGAACAGCTTTATTAGTCACTCAGTTTCAGAGGCCAAAGGTTCAACCGCTTGTCGCATTTCTGTCTTTAGTCCGGTTTGTTTTTGTTGTTTCTTGTTGTGTAACATTTACACCTGTAGGGGAGGTGTTAGCTGCACGTGCTCAGTTGGCTCTCACCTGCTTGATTCTCCGCTCGAATCACACTGTTAGAGCTTCAGACATTTAGCTGCTGTGTGAGCGTTTCAGCTGCCGTTTGAGCTACGTGTCACAAAGACAAAACGTAGAGCAGATGCAAGTCAGGTACAGTATTCTGACTTGAGCTTGAACTTTCAGAAGAAACTCAGCAGCTGAGCTGCAGCATTTACCGTAATCTAGTGGAATCAAACTTTATCTGACCCAAAACTTCTCTCTCTGGTAGGTTGTTGAGCATCTGATGAGACTCACTTCATTTGTTAAAAGAGCCAAACAAAACATTTATTATTGTCCGTCATTAATTACGGTCTTCAGGTTGAAGAAGGAATCGTCAGAATGTTTAATAAATATCTGCTGTAGACGCCTCAAAACTACGATAAAGAAAGTCCAACTAAAACCATTTGCTCCTAAAGAACACAAAGGCTGAACGACTGAACTTAAAGAAGCAGAACACAAGCTAAAAGAAGCAGAACACTAGGTAAAAGAAGCAGAACACTAGGTAAAAGAAGCAGAACACTAGCTTAAAGAAGCAGAACACTAGGTAAAAGAAGCAGAACACAAGCTAAAAGAAGCAGAACACAAGCTAAAAGAAGCAGAACACTAACTAAAAGAAGCAGAACACTAACTAAAAGAAGCAGAACACAAGCTAAAAGAAGCAGAACACTAACTAAAAGAAGCAGAACACTAACTAAAAGAAGCAGA
>JARVGS010000761.1:22985190-23001323 GCA_031762315.1 Hypsolebias antenori | reverse complement strand
TGCCGGTTCCGGTTTGCGGCGGAAGTGGTTCCCATATTTCGCGCAAGGTATCATGGGGGCTAGGAATAAGGTGGATAGTGTGAGCTGATCTGAAATGGTCAAAGAGACCAGTTACTGATCAGCTGTGAGTCCAGTCCCTGGTTCTGAATGTTTGACCGGTTCCTCTGAGGTTCTGCTCTGAGCTCTCCTCCTGTTCCTGCAGTTGGAGCGCAGCTACCAGCGCTTCACAGCGTTCTACGCCAGCAGACACAGCGGCAGGAAGCTCACCTGGCTGTATCACCTGTCCAAAGGAGAGCTGGTCACCAACTGCTTCAAGAACAGGTAATCAGATTACAATCTGAGCTGAGCCCAACATGTGGGCCCGGGTTCTGACCCAGACTGACTCCTGGATAGGTACACGCTGCAGGCGTCCACCTTCCAGATGGCCATCCTGCTGCAGTACAACACGGAGGACAGCTACACGATGCAGCAGCTGACCGACAGCACACAGATCAAAACGGTGAGGAGCCGGAACCAGAACCAGAACCGCTCCCTAAATGTTCTTTACTGACAGTTCTGTCTGTTCTCAGGACATCCTGGTTCAGGTTCTGCAGATCTTGTTGAAGTCCAAGCTCCTGGTGAGGAAACTAAAAAATTAATACAGTAATTTAAAACTGGTTCTGTTGGACCACCAGAGGGCACCACATTTAACTCTTGACAGGTCTCATTAATCTGGACTTCCTTTTTCAGGTTCTGGAGGACGAGAACGCCAACGTGGACGAGGTGGACTTCAAACCTGACACGGTCATCAAACTGTTCCTTGGATACAAAAAGTGAGCAGCGGTTCTGTCACAGTCGGGTCGGTGCGGGTTCTGGTGCTCTAACCTGCTTGTTCTCCTGCAGTAAGAAGCTGAGGGTCAACATCAACGTCCCCATGAAGACGGAGCAGAAGCAGGAGCAGGAGACGACCCACAAGAACATCGAGGAGGACCGGAAGCTGCTGATCCAGGTTCACCTCCAGAACTTTTAACAGCTCTAATCCGGTTTGGATCTGTAGGTTCTGTAGACTAAATGTTTTTTCTTTCTTTTAGGCCGCCATCGTCAGGATCATGAAGATGAGGAAGGTTCTGAAGCACCAGCAGCTCCTGGCTGAGGTTCTGAACCAGCTGTCGTCCCGGTTCAAACCCAGAGTCCCCGTCATCAAGGTAACGTCCTCCAGGTCCTTCCAGGTCTGGTCAAAGTCCAAGTCCAGGACGTTTGTCTTCATTTCTCTGACTTTTATAATAAAAACCCTCAGATGAGACTTTAGGACTGAACAGAACCTCTGACGGTTCCGTTCAGTATCCGGGCTTTTTAAAAAAGAAAAACCCTTTCCAGATTGTTGAAACAGAACCGACACCATAAAGATCCCAGTTTCTCTAAAATGTAAATCAACGCGTTTAATCCTCACACGACGTCAACTTTTTTATTCCTACACTTTTACAATAAACAAAAGTCAAAATGGATTTAAAATATAGAAATTCTAAATATTGAAGGGTTTGTTTATTCATTTTCTGGTGACCACAAAATACCCAGAATGCACCTGAAAACTGTTTTACAAAAATACCCAGAATGCACCTGAAAACTGTTTTACAAAAATACCCAGAATGCATCTGAAAACTGTTTTACAAAAATACCCAGAATGCATCTGAAAACTGTTTTCGTCTCCTTGTGGACAGAAATGCATCGACATCCTGATAGAGAAGGAGTACCTGGAGCGAGTGGACGGTGAGAAGGACACCTACAGCTACCTGGCCTGAGCGCTGACCCCGCCCCCCGGCTCTCCTCACCTTTATTTTATTTGTAACCTTTATTTTTTTTATTTTACGTCTGAGTAATAAAGTGTGGATCGTCCAACCAGAGGACTTCCTATCGCCCCGCGGTGATGAAGGAACAAACGTCCCTCATGCTGCGGCTGGGAGACCCCGCCTACCCCCCCCCTTCCTGTCATGTTGTAAATAACACGGACTGATCCAGAGCCATGAAGAATTAGTGGGTTGGAGGAGAGCTGCTCCCACAGGTTTCTGCATGCTACTGCCTAAACAAGAATAAACCCAAACGACGCAGTCCGCCCAGCCGGGTCGGCCCGAACCGCAGAGCTGCTGCTTCTGTCCGCTCCAGATGTTCTGGTCCGAAGGTCGGGTTGGTGCAGGAGGCCTGCTTCATTACTGAACGGTGGACATTTGTATAGTGTGGTTCATTTTCTAAATGTGTGATAAATAAAAACAAGGAAAGATTTCTTTAAAACGTCTCGCCCGGGTTCTGTTCACAGCTCAGTCTGGTTTTTTTTTTTTTTTTAGAACTGTTTCTTCACCACAAATAGGAAATTCTATTCAGATATATTCCCATTAGAAACATTCACTTTAAAACGTCCACCAGACCTCAGCTAATGCTAATTATGCTAATAATCTACCGGTACTGATGTTCCGTTAACGGGCCCAGCATTAATCTGAAGCTGAACAGCTGACTCGCAGTCAAAGTCCACAAGATGCAGCGCAGAGCTCATGGGAAGCCCCGCCCCCCTGCAGTACACGTCACCGATGAGGTTTCTTCTCGTCTCCACCCCTGCAGCCACAAAGCTTATGAAGAAAGTTCTGCACGTTTCAGCAGACACTTCCAAACGTCTGCACGATCTTCATCGTTTATGGACATTTGACACGCTGTTTGAAGAGTCGTGCAGCTGAACGTCAGCGTGCACTTCAGACGCCCACAAACTTGTGACCACACGCTAGGTGTGAGAAAGTGTGGCCGGGGCTACTCTACAACAAAATGACATGACGCGGTTTCAGATGGGCCTTCAGTCGAGTTAGCATTTTTTACTTTTAGCTTCTTTGGCTGTTTCAGCTAATCTTTTTTTTTTTTAATTAAGAAAATGTCTTCATGGTGGCAGAACATTTTAACATTGAGATTAAAAATAAAGTTCTTGTTCTGGACCCGTTTGGTCCAAATGAAAACTCAGAATCTGAAGATTTCAGAACATTTTAATCAACAGAACCCTGTGAACAAGAAAAATCAGCACCTGGATCTAAAACAGGAAGAAGAACCTGAAGTTACAGAATCGGGCCGCGTCTCGTTTAGCAGTCAGTGTATTTCCCAGCATGCAACTGGGCGTGCTGCTCGGCACCCGACCCGAAGACCTGCTGGTTCTGACGTGAGGAGGCTCATCTGGATCAGCAGGGCGGGAAATGATTGAATCGGACAGAAAACAGACGAGTGAAGCACCAAGAATCAACCCCTGAAGAATCCGCCGGCCCGGTTAAAAACCCGACTGGAGGCCGTAATAAATTAGAAGCAGGCGGTTTAAAAAATAGAATCTGTCTGTGAAAGCCCGTCGGGTTCGGACCTTCGAGCACCAGAATCCATAGGAAGAGGAAGGCTGGGAGAGGCAGTGCAGGGTTCTGAGGTTCTGGACCCGTCAGAACCTGTTCTGGTCTGATGAGGCCTGAAGGCACGGCAGAGCCAAGATTTCCCATCATCCCTCACTGCTCTGTTCAGTAAAACAATCACTTTGAAAACTGAATTTAACCCTTTGATGTAAACCCCCCCCACTAAACAAAACTTTTTAAATTAAACTCCAAATCTGGTGAAAACCCCTGATGCTTTTATTCTTTGGCTTTTTAAGCTGCAGGTCAGCTGAAGGTAAATTCAGGGTAAAGGTCATCAGTATCTTACCTGTAGTAGATGCTTGGAACCGCCTCAGTTTAGAACAAGAGCAAAGTTCTGACCCGATCCACGAGCTGAGTCTTAAAACAGACACTAATTTATAAACTAACTACAGAAACTAAACTTGGTTTTATATTAAATTTGACTTTTCTAGTCTCAAAAGCTCAGCCTTGACTGTGACGTGGGGTTATTGAGTTACAACAGATTTACTGTAGTTTGTTTTCTTGATCATATTTTAAAAAGGTTTAGTTTTTTTCTATTTAGAAATGTTTTTTGTTATCCTTTTTTTTTTCTTCTTACAGACATGTTTATCCAAAGCTGAAAAAAAATCCTGAAAAACACGTGTCACACAAACTTCAAAGCGCAGCAGCAGCTAGCTGTAGCACTATCAGGACACTGGGTTTATAAAACTACGTTTTCGTGACCCATAATTTTCCTAAAACTGGACTCACTCTTTTAATCTGCTCGAAATTTAATTCTAAAAACCATCTGCGACAGGTAAGACACTGACTGTTCACAAGGTTTCCACAGAACCCCACTTCAACAGGTCTAAACGGTCTGAACTCATTCGTCTCCATAACTGATCAGATTTATAATAATCTGGATTAAAACTCTGACTTTAAAGTTTGATTTTACACTTAAACACCAGAGAAAAGTTTTAGTTTTGGGTCTGAGGAGCAGAAAACTACTGAGGGATGATGGGATACGTTTCAGAGAGGCGGAGTCAGAACCGCCAAGTTCTTTGAAATGACACCGACTCTTTGACTTTAGCACCTGAAGCGGCGCCGCCGCTCCGAGACCTAAAAACATGGCTGAAGTTCCTCCGGCTGCTGGGTTTGGACCCATCAGAACCTAAAGGACAGTCACTTCCTGTTTGACTTTACCCAAACAGGAAACGTTGGTTTGGCAGCGTTGGAGCCGAGGAGCTGGTTTGGTTCAAGAACAGGAGAGATCCGAGTCCCAGAGAAGAACCGACAAGTGTCTGTGGTCCGAAGAGCTGCTGGTGGAGGAGTTTGGTCCCTGAAGTGTAGAACTTTTAAAAAGTTGTGGTTCAAACATGTAGAAAATAAAACGTGGATCCTACGACGGGAGACCAGTCTGAAACGTTCCTGAAACTGTCGACCAGACTTCCTGAAGGTGTGTGAGAGACGTGTGTGTGTGTGTAAGGCCTTGTCGTCCGCCAGGAGGTAGAATCAGGCGATCTCGGTCTCGCGCTCGATGCCGACGTACTTCAGAGCGTCGGCCTGGCTGTACCTGAGGAGCAGACGCAGCGTCGGGTTTGAACGAGAAACTTAGAAAAACCTACACAGACTCTGAGAAAACAGAATAATTTTAACACGGAGAGAGAAAAACTATCTTAAATAAATATCAACTCCTGATACGAAAGTTTCATCATGAAACACATTTTGAGTCGTCAGAAGAAAATCCTGATAAAGCTCAGATTATTTTTAAAATGTTAACATAACGGTCAGAATATTCCCCCAGTCACTTCACTTCCTGTTCCGACTGATTAATGCAGCTGTGAGTCCACATTGATCTCAATAACTCAGCCGTGACACTTTCTTCTCTACTTCTGAGCTTATAACAGCTCACTCTGATGCTTTGTTACATTTGAGGGATGCTGTCTGCAAACTTTACGATCCAAAAAGCCATTTCTGCCCCTTCGTTCGCTAAATTAAACGTGTCCGGAGCCACAACACCTGCTACAACTGGGACTCTCAACTGGTGGCCCACAGACCCTTTAAGTTTGTTGGAGGGCACTTTTCTGGACAGTAGGGGTGATTTTATAAAACTATCTAATGATTTTGAACATTTATTTATATTTTTAAACTCCAAGACAAAATAAAAGATGAGATTCTTGTAAAGAAGGAAAAAAATAATAGTTTTTGCCCAGTTTTTAAAAACAAACAATAATATACATCCTTATGTGATATTTTTTAATTGTAGAAAAAAATACGTATCTTACTTTGAAGAAATAAAGCATGAAGTGAAAGTAGCTAAATAAATTACAGGAAAACTGCTAAAACTGGCCCTTTACTTGTTATAACAAACAATAAAATTTAGTTTTATGTCAGTTTTGGTCAAAGCTTGAAAGAGTCGCTGCAGAGGGACCAAAGAGCCGCACGTTGCAGACCCCTGCTGTAAAAGAAGCACAATTGGTCAGGTTCTGACTCACTTGAGCTAAAGATCTGGATCACTGAATCAGGACTCGCGAGTCCCAGGTCTAAATTAACTTGGATCCTACGTGTTGCTGGGTCTTCGAGTTAGATGGCTCATGGGATGCACTGCGGACTCAGGTGAACTGAGTCACACATTTAGGTTAAGGACTCAACAGAAAAACAGGTGGACTCAGGTGAGTCGCACACGTTTCAGATACAAAACAGATTTAAGGAATGTTTGGTTAACTTAAATCTGAGTTACACATCAGCTCTACCTTTAAGTTGTTCACTTCTTGGTGTGGAATTGTAAAAATGTGGAGTTGCAGCGTGACGGACTCCAGTGAACTGGATCATTTCAGTGAATGACTCAGATTAAACAGAGTCCACTAAGTGAACTGGATTTACCGGCTCTAAATAGAAAACTCGCGTTCTTCACAGCCGCCGTCTTTTGTCTCATCTCGTACGACTAAATAGTTTCAGTTTGGATGTAAAGATTAAAAGCACACGTGCGTCGTGCACGAACATTTGGTACAAAACCGCAGATCCACAGGAACGAACTGAAACCTTGACTCATCTTTAAAAACCTCCAATTAAATTAATAAATACATAAATTTTAAGCAATAATAATTTGAGGTGTTCTAGAGAAAATACCTCTTATTTTCAGATTTTTTTTTAAAGTATTGCTATAAAATAAATAGTGTCCAAATATTTAAAACTGAATTGAGTTTTTTCAAACTAAAGGTCCTGAAGGAGTTAAATAAAATTTTATATTTTTAGCTCAGACTGGCAAAAATAAAAGAATAGTTTATTGTGAACACAAATATTAATAAATAGCATTTTCAAGCAGTAAAGTAAGGTAGTTTATGTTCCCCTGAGGAACTTCTGAGGTTTAAAACAAGTCTTAAGAGGTCTGGAGTGTTGCATTATGGGTAGTTTCTTTGAGGTAATGGGGACTAACAGGTTTGTTTTATTGAAAGAGAAGAAAAGACCCAGTTCTGGGTTTATGGAGACTGGTTTCAGTGCGGACCTGTAGTCGAAGAAGAGCTCCTCTCCGGTCTGAATGGCTCTCTTGGCAAAGATCCCGATCCGATGGTCCCCGTTCACCATCATCACTGCGGAGAACAGAAACCGGGTCAAGCAGAAGAACCAACAGAACCCGAGAACGTCTCGGGCGCCGCTCACCTTTTGCATAGCAGTTAGGATTGACAGAATGATTAGCGAAGCGGATCTTGTTCCCTTTCCTCGTGGCGTCGACGACAAAATCTGTAATAAATAAAAATGTTAAAATGTTGAGACAACTTCAAAATAAACATGTTTGTGTTTGTACGCGTTGTTACCGTTGTTCAGGTTAAACAGGAAGCTGCACATGTATTTATCGTAGACTTTCCCTCTGCGGTCGGCTTCGTCCTGAGAGATAATCTGAACAAAATACAGATTATTACATTAATGAATTAAATGTATAATTTAATCCTGACTTCATCTGATAAACAGACGATAAAATAAAACAAGACATTTTAAAACTAACTTTAATGACTTTTGTTCTTTGACAGGAAATCTAACTTCAAAATAAAAGTCTTTAAATTGACAGTGAATTAAAAAAAATTCAGTCCTGCATCGTTTTATTTTGAATTTTTAAATAAAATTCTGTTCCCAGACTTAAACATTTATGACAGAACCATTTTTACATCCTGTTACAGTTTGATATTTTTGTTTCGTGGCTCTTCTCACACCATCAGAACCTCGTCCCGACCCAGAACGACGTGGTCCTCACCTCTCCGCAGTACTCGGAGATGAACTCGTTCTTCTGAACCGGCTCCTTGATGAAGATGCCCCAACCGGCCACGTCGGACGGCGCCAGCAGCAGGTGCTGAAACCATCACAGTTCTGAGTCCAGAGCCCAAAGGATTCTGAAGAGTCGGGTCGGTTCTGTTTTACCTTCTTGGCCCCCCTCTGGATGGAGCAGTTCTTGCAGGACACGTTCTTGCTGTCCCAGTGGTCCGCGGCGCCGCAGGTCAGGCACAGGTCCGGGTCGCACTCCCTCACAGCCAGGTAGCAGGGGCACTGCTTGGTGTTGCACTGGGCTTTGCACCGACAGCCCGGGAAACGGTTCTGACCTGAACCCAAACATGAACGAAAGTGATCTCCGTAAAAAAAAAAAAAAAAACGCCAGAACTTTGACCCGTTCTGCCGGCGGGGTCCGGTTCTGGTCTTACACTCGGAGCTGCACTGGCAGAACTTCTCGCAGAAGTTCTGAGCGGTGACGCAGGGACAGGAGGAGTCGCAGGGCTGCCGGGGGTGGTCACACGGTTGGTAGTTGTACACGTGATTAGACGATCCATCTGAGGGGGAAGAGGTCAAAGGTCGTTCTGATGACTCATTAAAAAACATTTTTAAATACTTTTAGTGATGCTAAAAGATTCCCAACAGAGCTTTTTACCACATAAAACAACTCTGGTGTTTTGTTTTAGCCATGCTTTTATTTTGAAAGGATTATGAAGTGGAAACCATGGTCACAGGTGGAAAACTATGGAGATAAAGATCCCAGCTAGCAGGGTTAGAATTAGCACAGGTCTCTGTTTTATACGAGGAGTTTTCAGCTGCAGGACTCGGAGATGAGTCTCTCAACAGTGTGGACACAGTGGACATTTAAAATGTCCACTGTGGACATTTTTAAAGCCAAAACAAGAAGCTGCTGTGAAACAGCGGGGAACATTTTCCATTAAAACAGCTTTTACTGTGCAACTTGAGTTTTATTTTCAATAATTACAGAGAATTTCAAAGAGTTTCTGCATAAATGGCCTCCTCTAGTCCCGAGTCGAGTCTTCACAGAATTTTTTTTTTTAACCTTTATTTCTTAATAATGCACGTTTTACTTAAAAGTATTCTTGGACTAAAACTACGTCTTTTGTCCCTTCACTTGTCCACTTTCAGAGACAGGCCACTACTCAGACAAACATTCAGCGTCTGCTGGACTGAAACTGGGCAGAAAAGCAGCTGAAGTACAAAATAAAAGTCACGTTAGCGTTTGGTAAACAGACGTGTCGTAGCGACCTCTGACCTTTCTTCAGCTGGATCTTCCTGCAGTGCGTGGCCCACAGCCGGTGCTTCCTCTTCTTTTTCCTGGGCGGAGTGTCCTCGTCTTCAGCCGGAGCGCGGGCGATGATGGCCGACTCTTTGACCCGGAACTCGTAGACCTGAACCAGAAGACGTTCGAACCGAACTTTAATTATTCGACAGAAAGTTTCTGCACGTTCAAGACGCAAGGTTTGGTCGTTTGACTTCAAATTCTTCGTGTAAAAGATGGACGGCTGGTGAATAACGGTTTAAATCCTCTTTAGTGAAGCACAAAGTTGAACTCCGGCTGTTGGGGACTCACTGGAGACGCAACACTGGAAGAAAAGTTGTGAATTTTCACTTTGAACTAACAACAAACTCCCAGCGACTTCTGCGTACAAACATTAAAAAAACGTACGAAATTATGACTCAAATTTATAGATTAAAAAGTCTGAAGACACTGGACTTAGTGTCCAACTGTCTCAGCCCAGTGAGACACTGCCTTCAGTAACTCTGATGGATTATTTCAGGTCTTTGACTCCTTGTCCTGTAAACTGTTTTTCAGAAGAATCTAACCAACAACTGCTTTGAACGACTTTAGTTTCTGGATTATAATCTGTAGAATAAATCCTAACGTTAGTCCCAGGTGGTTTCTGTCTCTTGTCTCCTGAGTGTCTGATGGATTTCAGGGCCCACCTGTCTGCAGGTCTTGGTTCCTATGAGGCGAGCGATGGCGCAGAAGTTGTCGTAGTACGTCCCGATGAGGACCCTGAACAGGGAGGCTTCGGCGCCACTCCAGTCCACGGCTTCGGCCTCGCCGCTCAGCTTCATCTTCACCGGCGTCTGACACCGGGAGTTTCCCTCTGAGAGGACCATAAAAACACCGGAGATTCAGAGTGTCCTCTGCACAGGAAGTCTGGGTAACAGACAGCACCTGAATGCACCACCAGCCAGTTATTGTCTAAATGAAGGTGGATTTATTAATTAAACACCGGAGAAAACAAACAGTGTTCAAAGGTTTTACCGGAGCTGCTGGTGACCTCGTCCTTCTTGTCATCGTCGTTGTCCCGCTCGTCCTCCTTGCTTCCCTCATGGTCGCTGTCGGTATCTTTGGTTTCTGAAGAGACGGTCGGGGTGCTGGGCCGACTGTTGCTGTTGCTATTGGGCTGTCGGCCGCGGCGCCGGCCCATCGTGCGCTTGGAGGGAGTCTTGGGCCGCTCGTTGACGGCGCCCGCCGGGTACTCCCTCACCATCCCCTCCTGAAACCAAGAGGAGGTTGTGATTCAGCTTCTCTGACTCAGGCCAGACTCCCTGAAGGACTCACCTGCACCAGGTACATGTAGCAGCTGAGGCCGCAGGGTTTGGTGTCCACCAGGTTCTCCAGGTTCTTGCGCTTGTAGGTGTTTGGAGTTGCATGGAAGGCTTAAAAAAAGGAAAGTTAGATGTTAAAACGAGGCGAAAACTAATTTTCTACAAGAATTCTGTCAACTTACATCTTTTATGATGATTTAACTGTTTTTATTAAACGTAAAGCAAAAACTTGTATTTTTATTTAAGTTTAAATCCCAGAAAATATTCATGATCACCCCCTAAAAGGACAAAGATGAGACAGAATTTAACTGGTGCTCCTAGATAATAAGTAAAACTGAGGATTTAGTAGTTTTATTGTGTCAAAAACAACAAAAAGACGTAGGCGAAACATTTATTATGAGTTATGAATGAAGGAAACAAATATTCAGCTGATATATATATTTCTTAAACTGATGAGGACATCAGGTTTGGTTGTTTTTCTAACCAATAACTCAAGACGTTTAATCGTTTTCTGGGATCTGAATAAATAAGAAGCACGAGCAGACTTCACGGTTCCACCCTGGATTTGTTAAAACCAGATCAAGAACCTGGGACTGTCGGGTCTGGGTGTATTTGAGCGGTCAGGAGTGTTTCGGTGTGAACTAACGGTGCAGGAAGCAGTCGTATTTGAAGCAGCGTCTGCAGAACAGGGTGTGGAAGGAGTGCAGGCTCTGCTCGCGCTGCACGGAGCGGGCGTTCGGACCGTCGATGTTCGGCGTGCACTCGGGCGGCAGAGCGCCCGGCAGCTGCTGCTCCGTCAGCTCCTTGTACCTGAAAACACATTAAAAAAACACAACACAACAAAATCACTCGTTTGTTGTCAAATTCTAACAACAACTAAAAAACTTGCATGTAAATTGTTTAATTTCCACAAAACAAAATGTTTTATTTTCAAGCAGATCTTGATTAAAAAAAACTAAAATTTTATTTAAACAGGACATTTTTTTGTAACATACAGTATATTTAAAAAAATATTCCTACAGCTCAAACACACGAAGTGTTAACGTCAACACCAAGGAGGAACAACTAAACTTTTAATTCTTTTATTTACAACTTTTCTCTCAGAAATGTGAATTACTGACGAAGTTAAAAGACAAACTGTTTGATTTTTAAAAGTATTTCCACCAAAAGTGGTAAAATTAAAAGTGAATTGTTAAACAAATATAAATGAATGTATTTTAATGAGTAATATACAGTACATTATATAAATTGAAAATTGAATGAGTTATTTACTTATTTTGTTATTTATAGAAAATTTTGTTTGAATGTTTATTAGATAAATAAGGAACAGATTTAATAAGATATTTTCTTCATCTGTTACCTTTCATTTTCTATTTTTTATATATATATTTTTCAATTACATATGTGTTAATTGTTGCATTTCATTATTATAAAATACATGTAAATGAAAAAAATCAAAGTTTGCACTTATTTTTTTTAAATAATCATACCTTACATTTCACCATTTTTCCTAAAACAAATTGACTGTTAGTGCTAAAACATCAAAATACAAGATATTTATATCCTTAATACTCTAATAAAAGATCCTAATTTTCTCAGTAAATTTCTGTTTTTATTATAGGTTGAATGAAATAGGGATATTTCAGCACCAGTATGAACATTTTAATAAGCATTCTTAAAAGTGATGGCTTTAAAAAAGTAAAAATAGTCCATTAGTTTACACAGAAAATGATAGAACCTAAAAAAAATACTTTATTTTAATCACTGAATATAAAGGAGTTATTTTTAAAATCCAACAAAAAGACAAAAATAGGAATAAAAACACTGATTTGTAGTGATTTCTCAGATGTTGAGACAGTTTAACAATTTGTTGTGATCAAAACAAACAAACAAACACTGACTTCTCTTTGAGCTCCTCGGTGGAGCCTTTGTCGGGGAACATGGAGGAGATGGCTTCAAAGATCTTATCAGAAGGAAACTTCTTACTGGAGTCGCTGCTGCTTCGGCCTGAAGAGACACACACTTTATCAAAACGACTCATTTCTCCTGCCGTCAGTTTATTTATTAAAGATCCAGGAGGATTTGTTCACCTCTAAAAACGTTTCATATCATAATAAAACAGCTGAATTTATTCTGCAGATCTTCCAACAACAGCACTTCATGTTTTAACATCTAGTTTTTATCTGTGTTTTGTGAAAAAGGAACACATTTAGCAAAAATAAGGTAAAAAAAAAACACAAAACAAACAAACAAAAAAACCCAGCTGATTGTCATAAACAGATAATAATCAACACAAAGCAGAAAGTTCAAAGTTAAAGACAGTTTTACTGAGCTGAGAACCGGACCAACTATCTGCGTAAATTCCATCTCCAAACTAAACCGACTACAGATCTTTTTGTTTTAGCTTTGAGGTCTTTCTGCTCACCAGTAAAAAAAACTACAGGTTATGGAGGGCGTTATGGAACCTGCGGTTCACAAACTGAAAGAGTTCAACATTTTGTCTGGTTTCTGGAGATCATCTCAGGACATCGTTTGGTGTTTTGTGGAGTCCTGACCCCTACTTTGGGAACCACAGGCCTAAAACTTGAAGCAGCTTAAATCTTCAGGTCCAAATATTCCTGCAGATCAACTGGAGCTTCATCTGAACTCCTGACTGAGCTCTGATTGTTTGGTTGTGATCCAAATATTTAAAGGGACCTCTGACCGCCTGCACATTAATGTTTTTTTTCTCTATTCTAATAAAAGTTGTTTGTGACGCGTGAAAACGTCTAATTACTTTGAAAGTGATATATGTTCAATACATCTTTCACCTGAGGATGTTCTCGTTACTTTAACAGTGCAATGCATTCTGGGAATATGACGTGCATCGGTTGTAGTGGAGACTAAAACACGAGAAGTCAAGGATAAAAAGTTTTATAACACGTGACAATAAAGTTATATTATGCTGCACTGGTGTTTAATTAATTAGCTCCGGAGCTAACGCCATTACTCATTTCTTCTTTGTGTCCACGCCCTCCGGTTCAAACTAAAGAGCTGGACGTCAGATGATGTCCAGCATCAATGTTCAAGCTGAACGGAGCTCGCACCTGAGCAAACTCATTTACCCAGAATGCATTGCCATGTAAATAAAATGGCGACGTTCATGTGTCAATAATTTTTAAAGACATGATAAAAACTGAACAGCCTGTGTTTTTACAGCCTCGTCTTCACAGCTGAAGTCAGTTGTTCCAACTAGTTGGAGATCCCTTTAAGGCGGGTCAGACTCCAGTTCTGGACTCACCCTCCAGCTGGTCTTTGCGATGGTCCTCTGGGTGGTCGTTGCCGTCGCACAGGTCCATCTTATCCACCTTAAAGTCCTGCTCTTCCTCCTTCTCGTCGTCCTCGTTGTCGCTGTACTCCGTCAGCGCGCTGACCAACTCCACAAAGATCTCGTCGTTGATGAAGCCACACTCTGGGGAAAACAAGTCCCCTTTAAAATAACACCAGTTTCTGGTAACCGTATTTATATTTTTATTATTTCTTCTGCTAAAAGCAGAAAACAGCAGCAGACTTTTAGGACGATTTATTTCTTTGCACTACTTCATGTTTCGAGTCCAATAATGAGATTATTAGTGGCCGAGTATCGGCTGAAGGCCTCTGGTCCTCACCTCGGTCTCCGTGGACTTTCCCATCATAGTTCTTGATGAGTTCCTCTATGAAAGTCCCATCCTGGTCCAGGATCTCGTCTCCCATGTAGGGAATGTTGTGGAGCACCGTCTCATCCTCCACCTGAAGCCAAACACCAAAATCAGACCTTCCTCACCAGCAGAGCAGAACAGGTTCAACAGAACCGATTCCGCTTTGTTTTCAATGACAGGAAAGTGTTTAGGGTCAAAACGGACCATGAAGTTCTGCTGCAGCGGAGACCAAGAGTACATGACCGGAACTGAGGCCACGGCATTCAGAGTCTTCAGAGGGATGACCTGACGGGGAAACTCTGTGAAACCGCTGTCCACCGTGCACTGAGGAGAACATTCAGTTAGAACACGATCAGTTCGCCTGGACCTTAGAGATCCTCTGGACCTCAGAGGCCCTCAGAGTTCTCCTGGACCTAGTTGCTCTGGACCATAATGAGGCTCACCTCTCGGGTCCCCCGTAAAGAGTTGACAGACTTCATGATGAGGACAGGCTGGATCCTCCTGGTTTTCCACTCCTGGTTCAAAATATCGGTCCGCTCCAGGATCTTCTGACGGTTGGTGTTGAACATGCTCTGGAACACAAACATTTACTGTGGAGCCGCAGGACTGAAAACATGAACCTGGACCTGCTGGTGTGAGTAATTGGACAGAACGAAGGGTTCTGCAAGAGGACCTACCTTGACCTCGTCGGCTCGTCTGAAGCGTTTCAGCTGCCGGAGCCTCATGTATTCAGACTTTACCCTCCTCTTCCAGCAGGCCGGACCTTTCTCCGAACGCTTCCCGGTCAGCACCATGATGGATCTGCAGATAGAAAAACATCTAAACATAAACTGAGCTTCAAACGTCGGATTACACAGAATCAACATAAATTCAGCGCTCGCTTCAGATTTAAACGCTGCTTCAAACGACGCCGGCTGCTGAATCTACAGGAAGTTCTGCAGGAAGTGTTCATATCGGTCGTGGCTTCGTTGCACCTCCAACATTTGTCCATTCGCCTCCCTGACAGACTGCGCCAGCCGCTTCCATCAGTGGAGACTCAAACCTCACTTCAGATTGGACATGTCAGACGGCAGACACGTTCAGCCAGACTGAATCTTCAAACTGCAGGGAGGTGAAGAGCGCTCAACAAGACCGCTTTTAGGATCTGAGGGGTTCTGCTCCTTTGAGGTGTACCTGAATCCATGCAGAAACAAAAACTAATCCTATTTCTTCTCAAACTCCTTCCAAAGCTTCCCGTTAAAATGACCGCACGTAACTTTAAAAAAATATTAAATACTTGTCCAGATCATCTCAACGCCACAACCTACCAAAATGCTTTCCTTCACATTGAAACAGAACATCTTAATCCACACCAAGGGAATGTACATTCCAGCCGTGTTCATTACGATTTTTTTGCACCAAAAGACAAAGAAGCAAGACAAAATGTTTTTTTTTTTCTTAAAAAGAAACTGTTTAGATGACATGATTTAACTTTTTGTGATTTATTTACCTGGCGTCCTTTCTCTTTTTATTTTTAACCATTTTGGCCAGGTTGTCCTCGGGCTGGTAAGCAGTAAGTGGCCATATTGCCAAAAAATTTTGATTGTTATGCACCAATGATCGATTGTTTTAGACTGATGACCCTCCATTTTTCAGGTGTAAAGCCAGTTTCTGGGAATTCCACAGCAGACTGGTTTGAAACACGTCAATAAAGTGCTACTTAATACGACAGATCATGTTGGCAGGCCTCACTTACAGGTGAAAGACGAAACATTTCTACCAAAAAGAAACTGTCCAGGTGACAATTTAACTTTTTGCGTTTTAATAACATGTTCCTGTCTTTTAGTGAGTTTAATCTGAGTAAAAAGTTACATAAATATACTTAACAGGTGATAAGACAATAAAAAAAACACACTCAAAAGAAAAAGTGAAGCTCCCCAGGATGGACTGTATGACTGTGTAAGTTATTAGTGTTGAAAAATCCTCAGATTTAAATGTTTGTTGTCCTGAGTGTCCAAACAACTCAACAGACTGTTAGTTCATGTTTTCAGGCACTTCAAGTCTGAAAATTACCTGATTAGAATCATTGGCACAGGTTTTATCCTCCAGTAAAACGTTAGTTTAATGCCCTGTAGTGATAAACTCGATTTTTGGGGTGAATAAATGTTTATTACAACTAATACACACACACACACACACACACACACATGTATATATATATATATATATATATATATACAGTATACAGTATATATATATATATATACAGTAT
>JARVGS010000761.1:22801661-22812942 GCA_031762315.1 Hypsolebias antenori | reverse complement strand
TCAGAAAATAATGAAAATTTCTGAAAAATACTGCCGTTTCGGCCGATGACGTCACTGGGGAGGCGGGCCGGATACGCAAAACGCCGGTTACCGGGAACGCCGGAAACCGGGGGTCACCTGTACATGTACTTCCTTCACTCCCCTCTCAAACCATCTGTCTTCTCTGTCCAAAATGTGCACATTTTGGTCCTCAAATGAGTGTCCCTTATCCGCGAGGTGGAGGCACCGGTCCACATTGCCGGGTTGTCAGCAGTGACGCGTAACAAACGCGACGCGTCAGCGGTGAGGCGTAATAGGCATAACTTATATGGCGAAGCGACTTAATTATGTATTTTCCACTTTATTAGACTTATTTGGACTGATGCGACTTATACGGCGGGAAAATATGGTAATCAACACTGACCAACACATAAATGATTCAAATTCAGTCATTTTTACAGATACTAAGCTGACGTTTGGTGTGGCTGTAGCTGAGAGTCATCCTTAAAACATACCCTGAGCTCAACAGGTTGTGCTGGATCAAACACCCCCAGCAATAATCGTCAGTGTTGATGGTGTGGTGAATCTTTAACGTGGCTTCTCATCAGGCTGGGACTCCAAATTCTGTGAAAATACGTGAACTCTCGGCTGAAGTTTGCGCCCCTTGAGCCGCGCCGTTGTGTATTTGTAAATCTCGGCCTTATCTTTATGCTCACGGCTTGTAAATCTGCATTCTTGGCCATGCATGTTATTTCAGTCAAAACACAGCTCTAGAGCTCCGCGGACGAGCCGCGACGACTATGTGACTAATTTTTTGAGCGCGTTCGAAACTCAAGCGACAGGACTGTGCACTTTTCCTTCTCACACAAGGAAGTTGAGATCCATCCACCACATAAGTCTGAAAACTGAGACCAGCTGAACCATACTCGTGTCAAACTGAAGAGCTAAATCTGGCCCTCGTTAACATCTTAACTGGCCCCTCAAGATGATGTTTTAATTGTAAAATATTTTATTGCTTCTCATTTTTGTTTAAAAAAAAAGCTATAGTTGAAGATTCTTAATTAATTAAAGCGAAACTGACTGGGAATCAAGCTGAAAGCTAAAATGTGACACTTCCTCCTCAGGTTAAAGTTGGTCTTAACCGTTGGATGTAAATCTCCATCACCTCTTCTCAAACCGTCGGGCTCCTCTGTCCAGACAAAAACAATAAACCTGCAGCCTCTTCTGTAAGGTTCAAAATAAAGCCTGAACACGTGATGTAAAACATTTCCTCGACATAAACCGGTGACAACAGACTGCTGCAGGTCGGCTTTTAGTTTTCAGTCAGAGCATGTGAGCCGCTCGTCACAAAGCAAACAGCAGACAGGAAGTGAAGCGTTAATGAGGGAATCTTCAGGCTGTAGCAGTCTGTGTTTACTCGCAGCAGCTCCACAAAAATAATCACAGAACTGTGTAGAAACGAGATTTTTTTTTTTTTTAAAATCAAGTTTTCATCCAAAGCTTACTGGAAGATATCTTATTTAGTTTTCATGGATGCTTTCATTATCATTTTTGATTCTATCGTAGTTTATTGAGTCGCCGCTCTTCGGAAAAACAAACGAAAAAATCAAAATGTGTCAATCAGGAACAGTGAGCTCTGTCTTTTGGAAGCAGAACATCAAACAACGGACACAAAATGAGAAAAAAAAACTGAACATCACACCGTTTGGATGTGCAAAACTAACAACTTATTTTAAAGAAAAATCACTTTTAGTTTGTTTACAGTTTAAAACCCCCAGAGGTCAGAGGTCACACACCCAAACTCCCATTGACTTCCACTGTTCTCTTTAACTTATCATATCTTCTCCATGAAACATTACAGAAACATAAACATCATCGTGAAACCATCAGAACCTTCTGCTGCTCACGGGTCAGGAAGTTTTTCAGTGTTCGTCTGAGGCTTATTTTTTAGTCTGCGGTCATTTCTGCCTGTCTTATTGAGAGTGTTGAATAATTATCATGGCAGCAGCTTGGCATTTCTTTTGGTCTTTGGTCCCTCCTTCAGTTTATACATCAAACTGTTTTGTTGATTTAGATTATAACAAAATAAAAGCTCCAAGTTAATGTTGAGCTTTATTCTTGTCAAATCTGTTAAAATTAATCTTTTAAAATTTTAAAGTTCTAGGAGGAAAACTCCGGTCAACCAGTTTCTTTTAAATGTCTTAAAATGTTAGACTAAAATCTAAAAATTATCCTGGTGCACACAGTTGAGCTCATCCGCTAACGGCGATACAAAATTTTCGCTTAGCGGATTAACGTTTTCACTAACGTTGGAAACCGTTAGCAGAATTAGCTTCCGCTAAATTAGGTTTCGCCAACTTTAAATCCGCTAAGAAAATTGACAAGCTTGGTCTGTGATTGGTCGACGCAGCTTCAACTGGAAGAAGATGAAGACATGGGTGACAATCGTTTTAGCGGTTAGCAGTTAGTGGTTTATCATTAGCGAAGCAAATTTTTTTAGTTAGCAGAATGTGGGTTGGCGAAGCTAACTTTTTGGTTAGCTGTGCCCATCTGACAGTTCACCTTTAAATATTATTGTCTATGGGATTGCTTTGTATTGTATTTTTTTAAATGGACAAATTTTATAAATAAACAAATAAATATCTTCACTGATCTGACGTTTAAATCTTTATTCATTTTATTTTTTACTTGAAACACAGGAATGCTTTTAAATAAAACTAATCTACTTTGATTGTTTTTATTTGTGTTTTTATTCACATTAAAATTTAAGCTCTTGGTCCACCTCAGCAGTTTTCAATTAGGATATAAAAATAAAACCAAGATCAATAAAACACTATAGCTATTATAGGCTATACTATAGCTATTACTAACACTGTAGCTAATTTAAAGCAGTTTATGTGACTACTTTTGTCATTTTTAGGCTCTTTCTGTGACACAAACTTATATTTGAACAACATTTTGTTAAATAAGAAAAATATTAGATGTAATTTTACATTAATATAAACTAAAACACCTTTAAGACTGAATATTTTCTGCTTGGTTAAAGAATTTTCCAGCAGAAGTTTGGCGTAAAAATCCATATAATGTGAGAGAAAATCCTCCTTCAAGCAGCAGAGCAGACAAACTTTTAAAGGAGTTAGAAAGTTTGGGGCCCGTGCCCCCCCTCCCCCAGCCTCCAGGGCCGCCCCGGCTCAGCCTCACCTCTCCGGCCGGGGTCGGTGCAGCAGCAGCGGGTCAGCAGGAGCAGCAGCACCGCTCCTCCGGACACAGACTTCATGGTTTCAGGCTCTGGGTCTCTGCAGGTGGATCTGGTTCCGGAGCGGCTTCTAAAGGGACCGTTCCTGCAGGTGGCTCTGGTTCTGGTGCGGGTCTTGGACGGACTGCTCCTCCATGAGCCGCAGGGATCCTGAGGAGTTTCTGCTCGGAAGCGGACTGACGGGTCTGAGCGCATTCACAGGCACTCCCTCCTCCTCCCTCCTCCTCCACCACCTCCTCCTCCACCTCCTCCTCTTTGGCTGCAGAGAGTTGGAGCATGCAGGGAGACTTTACCAGAATCTACAGAACTTCAGGTAAACACAAAATAAAAGCATCTCTTTAAACAGCAACTCTTTTTAAGTGTTTTCACTCTTTATTATTTTATTATATTAAACGTGCACAATGTGCTTTTTTTTTTCTGTACACCACCACCAATAATTATGAGTTCTTATTTTTAAAAGCACAGATGCCTGATTTATAAACTGATAATTGATGCAAACATTTGACAGCGTCAGCAGAAACCTGCAAAACAGCCAAATAAAAGAAACACTTTTTAATTTTTGTCCTGCAGCTCTTGACTGGTTGCTCATTTCATAATTTATTTTAATAATTATCCAGAATAAATCAAAACACAGAGGGTGGTGAAACCCCCTGCTGGCCACAGAGTCTCTTTTTATGTAAAAACCTGAAACCAGTTTATCTTGAGCTTATTAGGAAGGATGAAGTTTGATAAATTAAATGTTAAGTTTTTGATCCATCCATCGTCTGGTTTGGGGCTCAGGTCTCGGGGGCAGCATCCACCCCTTCTCTTCTGGGAGGACTCTAAGACCAGTTGAGAGTTGTAGTCTCAGCATGGTCTCCTCCCAGTTGAACATCATCATCAACTTTATTCATAAAGCGCTTTAACACCAGCCACAGCTGAAACAAAGTGCCGAACATCAATAATAAATATGATAAAATAAAATAAAAAAAAGCATAAAAATAAAGACATGGGGGTCCGAACCGCCTCACCTGAGCGTGGAGGAGCAGCGGTTCTACTCAGAGTACTTGCCTTTTTGAAAATTAACTGAAGATATTTGAGATGGAAGTTGTTTTGTGGTTTTTAATTTATTTCATAACTGTAATGACGTATCACAAGTTGGATCGGAGCAGCTTCTGCAGTATTGTGGACTCTGTGCCGGACCATGGTGGTGAAGAGGGAGCTGAGCTGTTTATCAGTCGGTCTGCGTTCCTTCATGTGGTCATAAACTCTGACTGGAAGAATGAGATCCTGGATCCAGGAGGTCTAATGGAGTTCCCTCTGCAGGGTAGCTGGACTCAGACGTTCCGTTCTCCAGGGGAGACTCGGAGTAGAGCCGCTGCTCCTCCACATCGAGGGGAGCAGGTTGAGGCGGTTCATTTGTGTGACGTTAACAGTAGAATGTGACAGAACGGGTGATCCAAATGCTGACACCAGCTGCAGAACAGAAGTCCAGTTGCTTCATCTTTTATTTGAATTTGCCGTGTCCTCGATGTTGGGAGATGGAGCTACGAAATGGGGCCTCGTCCTGAGTAATGAGGGCGTTGCTTCGGTCAGTTGTGGTGACGAAAGAGCTGAGTTGAAAAGCAAAGCTCTCGATTTACTGGTTTGTATTTGTTCCGTACTTCATCATGGTCATGAGGTTTGGATCATAATCTCAGGGGAGCTCACGGCTCTTCCACATCAAAAGGAATCAGTTGAGGTGGTTCAGGCATCTGATGCCTCATGGACCCTTCAGAGGCTCCCCAGTCACGTCCCACTATAGGAAGTCTCTGGATCTTCTCTGGCCTGGGAACAGATAAACGGAAGATGATGATGAAGATGATCAGGATGACTGAAAATCTACAGCTCATCTGATACGAACATGTTGGACCGTATCGATGTTGGCGCGATGGATCCAAACCTGGAGTTTGTTTCTACTTTCACCTTGATCCTGTTCCAGAAGTTAAATTCTGCACCTTGTTGTTATAATCCTTATTCAAATCTGAACCAAAAGAAGAAGTCACATCCGAGCAAAAACATTTAAATGAAGCTTTAAGACCAGCCGGTAAATGTTGCATTTATGGTCAACTGCGTAAAGTTTAGTATTGTTTCTGTGGAATAAATGAGCAGAACTTGAAAACTTGAGTCCTTGTTCAGGATCTGAAGCCCGTGTCATAAACTCCTGATGACCCGAACCAGATTTCATGACCGACGTTTAATTTTCCAGTAAAAACAAGGAGACGGGGACGGCTGAAACCGGAGCCGCTCCCGTCGCGCGCTCATCTGACAAAAAGTCAGAACAAGCTGCCGATCCTGTGGTTTGGTGGAATCATTCAGCTTCTGTCCACAACAAAAACACACGGCAGCGAGAAGCTTACAGGAGCAGGATCAGGTGTCGGGTTTTCAGCCTCTGACAGGTGACAGGTTTTCATGACCCGGGTCCACGTTCTGACTCTGAGAACACCTGTGGCCTGCAGGTTTCATCCTCCTGGTCATAAAAAGAACAAACTGAATTGTGTTTTTGTTTACCTCTGGATCCAAACACAGTTTGTCAGAGGTGGCCATTGCCCGGCCTGGCCCCCCCTTGGTGGCACCCCTGAGTGTGAACACAGAAGTAAAACTTACTTGTTTTGTTTGCTTTAATTTAACAAATGGTTGATTATTTTAACAGCACATGTTATTTATGTTTTCATATAATTTTTATACCATATTTTTCAGATTATAAGGCACATTAAGTGAATTGAAAACATTTTGGCAGCTTTTTGAGCACAGTGTACCACATAAAAGCGGTTCGAGGTCAACAATCAGAATTAATACATAAGGCACACCAGATTATAAGGCTCGCTGTCGATTTTTGAGAAAAAAATTTAGGATTTTAAGTGCGCCCTATAGGCCAAAAAAATACGGTAAATAGTTTTTGCTTTATAACTCAGAATTTAATTTTGTTTACCTCTTTAAAGTTTCTTCTGTTTTAGTGCAAACTACTTATTTTGATCATTTATGTGTCAGCATCGTTATTTAGCTTGCATTATAGTTTTGCTGACTTTAGCTTTTAGCTGCAGTTTCGCTACGTGTAGTTTTTGCAATAGTTGTAGCTTTTGTTTATTTTAGCTTTTATCTATGGGTTTGCCACATTTAGCTTTACGCTAATATTTAGCTAATTCTAGCTTTAGAAACTATTTAGCCATTTTTACCTTCTGGTTCAGCAACAGTCGGTGACTTTTTAGCTTTTATCTATGGGTTTGCCACATTTAGCTTTATGCTAATGTTTTGCTCATTCTAGCTTTTAGAAACTAGCTATTTTTACCTTCTGGTTTAGCAACATTAAGTTTCGGATGGTGACTTTTTAGCTTTTAGCTACTGTTGAAATAATTTTAGGTTTTAGTTAGTTTTACTCATTTTAGCATTTAACTCCAATTTGGCTCATTTTAGCTTTTTTAGGCACAATTTTTAGCTTCTGTTCTCGACTGAACTTAAACGCGTTCATTTCACCAGTTTCCTCTAATTTAACGTTACTTAGTGTTTGTGTTTCACGTCACTGATTTCAGCCACTCTGCAGCGTTAGCAGCATTCATAATTCATAAATATTTTCTGCTTCGTGTGCTTTTCTTGTTTATCTGGAACTCTTTGCGCTGCTTGTTTTTGCCATCACAGCATCTGGATTCAGAAAAAAACATCATAACGGTCGTTTGTTATTAATTCATCTTTAATACGAGCCGACAGCGTCGCCGGGCAGAACTGCTTCAGCTTGTTTTGAACTGTGTTTGGCTTTAAGGCTTTGTCAATATGATTTTTGCTGCTTTCAGAGTTGCAGCGTTTGACTTTGTTTTCCAACCAGCCATCAAAAGTGTTGCCTTTCTTCTGGACTGAAGATGGAGAACATCTCGGAGAAATGTCAATGTTGTGAAATTCTGCTGTAACAACTGTGACGTTCGATGAGCAAAGTGCTCGGAGGATGAGACGGCAGGAAGGTTCAAACAAATAAAACCCTAAATACCAGGACTGCTTGTGGACAGGACGTCCATACGAGGACCTGACAGAGAGAAACCACTGAAATCAGGTGAAATGGAAGATGTGGGAACAGGTGAGGTGATTTCGGGGAGATGAGCAGCTGACGGTAAACAAGGACTGGGAGGATGGAAAACGATGATGATGATGATGAGTAACAAAAAACACAGACAAGAAAAACAACTGATGCATTGATACTAAGAGCTGGAAACAAGGAATTATGGGAAATCCAATTACAGAACCAAGACACCAGAGAAAAGTCCCGAGAGGAGCCTCATCCTTCAGCTGTTCATCAAGCTCTTTCTCACCTTGTTGGAACTACTATCAGATTTCCTGTCAATCTGTGCATCTTCTCGGCTGAAGAAACAGAAATAGATGAGTCTGCTGTGAGCGACGAGAACAAAAGGCCCAATCAAGACGTTAAATTCTCTGTAACATGCGAACACAACTCTGATTCATCCCTTTAGCTCAGGAAGCACAGCTGGCATCATTACTTAAACGCAGAAGGCGTACAGGACTGTGGCCGGCCTTCCACGACCTGAGCGCAAGAGAAAATGCGTCCCCGGGTTGATCGGACTGATAGTTCAGATGGTGGAAGAAGATCAGAGGAAACATCAAGAACCTTTCAGACTGAACTTTATGGTGAAGGTGCGTCACATTCTGAATCACTGTGGTTCAGGGGCTGCACAGCAAAACACAAAACTCCAGAAACTCCATAAAATACATGACAAGAACCAAAGGTTCTAATGGATGAAATAGAACTGTGGTTACTGAAGGAAACAAAGATTTATACGACAACGTTCAGGTCCGAGGACCAAAACTGACTGAAGAAGTCCCACAAACCTCCACTGAGAGAGAGAGTGGAGGACCTCAGATCAGGAACTCTTGGACAAGTTACAGAAAAGCTTCAAGAACTACCGAAGGAAGGAACAAAATGTTAGAACCGTACGGTACATTTAGTTTCTGTTGCTCCTCATCTGGAAACATGAGGGTTCATTAAAAGCAAACAACAGATCAGCTTCTGTTTCATGAGTTTGAACAAGTCCCAACACACACACCCGCTGAAATCATTCAGGTGATTCTGCAGAAAACAGAACAATCTGTGTGAAGTTCTGTTCACTCCCTGTTTCCTGCAGGAGAACCCAACGATTCCTGAGAAACAGACAAAGATAAACGTCTGAATTTATTTAAAACATCAAAATTTCAGCTTCATACAAAATAGTTAAAAAAAAAAATCCATAATCCTGTTTTAGGAGTTTTGATTAAGAAATACAGGTACATGTAGTGATGTTTGATTCGTCTGCAGATGCTGAACATCTGTAAACACTGTAATCTGTTCTTTGCTTGTTTTTATGCAATAAAAGCTGTTGAGCTCATCAGCTGCAGGTTCTGTTGACCAGATTTATGCTGGTTTCTATACATTTAACAACTTTTTGTTACGTTTTTATAAATATTTTAACGTTCCTTTCCTCTCACGCTGCTGTGATCCTTTTTTTGTTGTTGTTGTTGTACGATTTCAGGTAAAGTCAGGTTGTTCAACTGAAAGCTTTTTGCAGGAAATGGTGGAGATGTGTGTGTGTGCTGCTTATTCACATTAATCACTCAGCCATAAAAGAAAACAACTAAATAATTCATGGATGTTTTTGGACCCAATATAAGCACAAATGTCTGATTTTATTTACAAATAAAATTTAAATAAACTGAAAACGTAAAACTTGAAGCTTTATGGAAAATTAATAAAAATAAAATGGGGGGAAAAACAGTTTTAGTCTCTTCTCACCTTCACCTCACCATTAAATAAAGGTTAAATAAAACAAAAACAGATTTTTTTATGTTGTTTTTCAAATAAATCAAGCACTGAACTAAAAATGCTTTTTGTTTTAATTTAGAAAAATGAATTAACTCACTCTGAAAGAAAAAATGGCATAAGTTTACTTTTACTAAAGCGTGAACATTAAAATAAATCTTTTGTAATTTAGTTTTGATTTTCAGCTGAAGGTGAATCAACTGATGAATGGCTCCCCCTGCTGGCTACAGGCTGTCAGTGACAAACCTGCGTTTACTTTAAAATTAAGAAAAATAAATAAATTTTAAATTATCTAACAAGTTTACCTCCATGATAACTTTCCACTACATATGTTTATTAGTTTATATTTGGTTGAAAACTAACTACTGAGGATGCTAACCTATTTTTATCTTAAATAAAAGCTCCATTTTCATGTTTTCAATTTGTGTATTCACTTTAAAATTTGAAGTGGCAGCTTTATGAATCATTACTGCTCTTATATAAATTATTAAAACTTAACATTTTTTGTAGTAGTTTCTGCATTTGAATCAGCACGCTTGTGATATTTTTAGTGAGTTTTCCAACGACGACAATAGAGACAGGAGAAAAGTTAAAGCTACACGTTTACGTCAGTTCAATGCAAAAAAAATCAAAACAAAATTATGGAAGAAATTTGTACCGCTTATCTTGTCTTTAGAATTTGATTTAAATCAAAAGTTTGACACATGCAGCAGTTTTTTTTTCAGATTAAAAACAAACAAAAATAAATGAATTTGATTTAAATCAAAAGTTTGACACATGCAGCAGTTTTTTTCAGATTAAAAACAAACAAAAATAAATGAATAACTGATTTTCGAGCAAATTAAATAAAATATCTTAAATATTATCATCTAACATCAGTTTTTTTCTGACAGCCTGAGGAAAAAAATACGTTATTTAACTCTGAAACATAAATAAATTAAATAAAACGGTTTGGCTCTCAGGTAAATTCAGTTTTGTTGCTCAGATCGAAACAGAAGTTTGATAAAGATGCTCAAACAGAAACTAAATCTGCAGGAGAATAAATATCTGCAAGCAGCTGAAGTGTAACACAGAGATGCTCAAAATTAAACGAATAAATCAAACATTATGAAACAAGAAAAAATGGCTTGTTAATTTCATAATGCCACTTTTCAGCAGAATGACTTCAGCTGTCAATCACCGTCAGTATAGGTTGGACCTTATGGAACACCAAGATTATCAAAATTAAATAAATAAATCAAAATAAATAAGCCAATTTTTTTATTTCATAATGTTTGATTTATTTATTTAATTCTGAGTATTTCGATGGTCCATATTAATGATCCATCGTGTTCTAAAATGTCTCTTAGTAGCTGAAATAAATTCCAAATTAACGTAGAAATAACATTTATTTTCACAAAAAACAGAAATACAAATTACACAGAGTTAGAAGCAACATGTCATCGTTGTGTAAACCTTAATTAAATAAATTTCATGCAAATAAAAGTTTCTGCCTTTATGAGAGGAAACTATATATTACACTTGTACATGACCAACAAACTATTATTTTATGGTCACAACATAATAATAATTAAAAAAAATCCCACTTTGATATTTCAAAGTGATATAGTTGATTTGACTTTCTAGAAACACACAAAAGCTTCTTACATCAAATTTAAATAAAAATACTTAAAAAAATGTATTAACAGTTTGGTGTTTTTATTGAATTTACCCATTCCTCAACAGTTTATTGCAGATCTTTATTTTATAACGATGCAAACAAACTGCACTTGTGCTCTCCTTATTTGAAGTTTGTTGCGGGCGTTAGCCTCGGTTAGCTAAACTTGCAGTGTCGACTCGAGTCGCAATGCATTATGGTACATTCCCGGCGATGCAGTTTCCAACTTCAGTGCTTTTACTGAACCACGTGGTCAAATTTAAGTGCACCATCAAGCGCAGAGCCTAAATAGCTGCCCTCACTAAGCTATCTGCAGCAGGTAAGATGTTTACTGTTCACGACCTATGATACTTCAAAACCGGCGGAATACCCCTTTAATCCTTGATCAGGTGACGCAGTAAAAGTATTTGTCAGTGAAAGCTGCTGCTGTTTTACTGTCATCTCAGATATTTCTACGTTTTCTCTTTGATTTGGACCTCGGCTCTGTTCCTGCAGGGATCTGGGCCGGTCTGTGGGAGTGGTCTCGTGCACGTCACGTGGTTCGGGTCTTTGTTGATGTGATTCGGTGGAGGAA
>JARVGS010000761.1:22755535-22769566 GCA_031762315.1 Hypsolebias antenori | reverse complement strand
ATATACTGTATATGTAAGCTCCTTAGGTGCAATCTTCACCGTTAATCATAAAACAAACAGCAGGAATCATGAGACAATCTCCAAAAATCAAATTAATTTAAAGAAAATTTAATGTAGCCATGATTTATGTTGTAAATATAATATGATATAAATATCATGGTCATGAACTGATATGAAACCCTTGAATAATTGTTTATGCTATTTGAGCTCTCATTAGATCCTTGTTCCTTTGACCTGTCAATCATGTTTGTTATGATGCTGATTAAAGCTTTCACCACTTCAGCCTCAGCTCTTTATATTTTGTCCTCACGTGTTCATCAGGTACTCTCTTACGGTCACATATTTTAACCGGAGTCACTTTCAGCACAACAACCCTGCTCATGTGAAGCAGTCACGTTAAATGTGAACATGACCCTGAATTTGCTCTTTTGTCCGCTGACTTCAACAAACCTGCTATTTTGACATTTTCCTGCACACGTTTTCCAAAACAATGTGAGGTTTTTGTAATTATTCATGTTTACTGGACAGAGCCAGACTATTCAAAGAACATATTTTTTACATGGGGACAACTGACAATATAGTGGGTTCTTGTTGACCCCTCCAAAGTCTGGCTGAGCAGTAAAAAAAATGTACCTGGAGCTGTTTGTGCACTTCAGCCGTTTGTGCACTTCAGCCATGGGTTCACTGGTTTGTGCTGCTGTTGGTTTTTTGTTTTTATTTGGACCAGAAGCTAAAACTCTGGTACCTACATTATAATCCCACCTTCACATAAAGAACCAGACGGAACATGGATGGTCTCTGTAAGAGGTTTGAGCTTACACGTAACCTGTAGTTTATAGTCTGTTCTCAGTGTGGCAGAGTATCAGGGTCTGATGACATCACACGACCGGCTTGCATCGTCATCCAACACGGATCGATCAAACCGGAGCGGAGTTACAGCTCCTGCAGCTCCTCTTTTCTTAGTGATGCAACCAACTCCACTCCTCGCTCTTTACAACAGTGGTTCCCAAACATTTCAACTGGTGACCAAAAGACTGACCGACGGTTCAGATATACTGTGTTTTCCGGCCTATAAGTCGCAGAATTTTGCACAATTTGAATGCCCTGCCTTATACACCGAAGCAATGTATTGGCTGAAATATGGCCATTTTCATACAGACTGAAAATATTGAACACTACCAGCTAAATTGACCCTAGGTGTGAGTGCAACAGGTCCCTCTTGTAAATGAGTCCCCGTGGCTCAACGAGGCTAGCCTGTATAAATAAAGGTTGAATGAAAGAATATAGCACTTATAACCAATATCCATTTAAGTAACTTTGTTAGGTGTATAATGTATATCTACTACTTTATTGAAACCACTGTGCAACTATGTTATCCTTGGTGTTGAGTTTGTACTTGTGAAGAGTGTTTTGCCATGCCCGTTTTTTAAGACTTTCCAATTTAACAGTTGTGTAATTTTATTGATGAATCACATGA
Organism: Hypsolebias antenori; assembly: GCA_031762315.1. Lineage (NCBI taxonomy): Eukaryota > Metazoa > Chordata > Actinopteri > Cyprinodontiformes > Rivulidae > Hypsolebias > Hypsolebias antenori. Next base: position 22,768,089 of record JARVGS010000761.1, on the reverse strand, counting down.
AGTTAGGCCACCAAATGTCCAATTTCTTTATGTAGCTTTGAAAATGTATAAAAGCTGATATATGCATTCAAAAGCAAACTTAAAGTTGCAGTATGTAACTTTTATAAAAAAATGTTTTATAATAATTTTTAAAAATTTATTTATTTTATTTGAGGTCTTGGTCTCGGACCCTAAAAGTCTTGGGCTTGGCTTGGTACACTCTGGTCTTGACTTGGTCTCGAGTTAGGTGGTCTTGAACACAGCACTACTACCAGTAATACAATTAGAACATGTGTTCACACAAACTGTCAGTAGACAATTCACAGTACATACATTCATTTAAGAATTATTGTAATAGGATTGACCAAAGGAATGCAAACTGCCATGTTGGAGGACGTACGTCATATATCCTTCAGAAAAATTGAGCTATTTTGTTGGAATAAATGTTTTAAATATGCTACAGCTATCTCAAATAAGAAGTAAATGGATTTCAAATGAAATTCAGGTCATTTTTATTGTTTATGGTTAATGGAAATCTTCCATTAGTCCACCCCACTAGACAAACACACAAATAAATAAATGATAAAATACATTTAAAAAAATGGCTCTACCAGATAAGAAAACACAATTCAGTGGCTGGAAGCAGACATTCAGTTTCAGAAACAAAACAAACAACATTCAAAATGTGTGATGAATGTTTTAAAACAGCCTTTTTAAAAATTTAATAACATTCACCTCTCACTCATGCTGACAATGTGGCCTCTGCGCTACAGTTTGAAGGCAAAGTCCCTTTAAATACGATGCAGCTTCATAAAATCAGCGCTCAGATGTAAAGTGGGGTTCTGTATACCTTTCTGTGAAGCTGGTTTGGGGCTCCCAGTCTGATACCTGGAAACAGCCCTGTCTCTCTCCTCCGGGCTGCTCCTGTTTCTGGCCGAACAGTGGAGACAGACAGGACGCTGTGCCGCGGTGAGACAGCTTAGAGCAGGTCTCTCTGTCCTGAAGAGGACCAGTCCTGAAGATGTGCTAGTGGACAATGTCCTGCGCACGACCTGCACCAAACGGCATTGCTGAACGAAGACTTCGGATTTCAGATTTCGGTGAAACAGGGTTTTCAAAACGTTCACATAAGCCATATTTATGGTCAATAAGACGAAAACTACAGCGGCTGCCTTACTTTAATGTCTAATTATTTAAATGTTACTTTAATAAAACAGCAAGGAACAATTTCAAACATTACGGCTTCTATTGCAGAGTCAAACAAACACAAGAGTCAAGTCGCACAATTATGACGTATGTACATTCTTCTTCGTTTAGTTCATTTGTGTAGACACAATCAATTTGTTATGCCGCCACCTCGCGGACTGAAAGGTGGATAAAAAAACAGCACAAACTCCTTTTACGTCGTTTTAATTAACTTCTTCTTATTATTATTATATTTTTTATATAAATATTATAAGAACTCCATAATGATACTTTAAAGCAGTTCTTTAATGTAATATATTTTTTAAAACTTGTTGGCCCATAAAGTTACAGTATATTAGCAGAGGTTCAAATAAGCAGCATTTCCAATTAATTAAATAATCACAGTTTCCAAGGATCAGTTTACTATGTTTTTCCACTTATGGCTATACTTTTAAGTTAATGTGATATACATGATTAAACAAGTATTAACATTATATGTTATAAGTAATCTACAACCTGTTTTTTTAAACCCAACTGAGAACTACTAGTCTAAAAAAAAGTTGAAACCAAATGGATTAGAATTACCATTCTATTCAATAAATGCAAATATATTTAATGAGGCCTTTATGCAACTTATTGTATAAATAACATACTGAGCTTATGATTAGGTGCAACTTTTGTCCACTATCACTGCTTCTTACTAGTTAGATTCTTTTGTAAAAACATCATATGAGAGTTTTCAAACTGAAAACTATATCTGCCTCTAACCACATAATTATTTCAGAAACCTAAATTCACTGACATCAGGGACAACAAACTGAGACAAAACACAGGCAACAGGAATAAACCCTTCTAAATAAATCAGATTATAAGTCCTCTTCCTAAAATAACTCAAATAAAAATGTCATGTAAAAATAAAATACATTTCTAGACTTACTTCTTGCTTAGTCTTTTTTGTGTCTATTCTGTGATTTATTTTGACTTTATGTAAACAAAATGAGTCGTTGATGTCAGAAAACCTTAGTTTATTGAAAACATTTGATCCAGCATTTTAATATCATGATACAAAGTAAAACTGTAATGGATTAAAAAAATTAACAAACAACAACAAAAAGTCCTAGATGAAACTAAATGTGACGAGGAAATCAAAACATATAAATAAGAATTCATTAAAAAAGTCTGTTAGTTGCTTTCCCAGGTTTTGAAGTTTAATTGAACTTTATTATAAACATTTTTTTCTGTCATTTGTTTTGTCTAAAAAAAAAAAAAAAAAAAACCCAATCTCCACTGAAATGACACATCAGAATAGAAAAAAAAGAGGAAAAAAACTGCATGACAGGACGAAAATGTTTTAAAAACCTGAATCTTTTTCACCGTTAATCAGCATTTTAATTATTGTTATTATTTTTACATTAAAGGTACTATACTTTCCCAAAGAGCCAAACGTTCAGTCCTCTGTCTGAGCAAATCCACCCGGGCCAGGCGTGGAGCAGCACAAAGCACACCTTCATCCTCCAAGGCATAGAAGAAAGACCTTATCAGAAAGTTAAAACCACGACACGCTACACGAGTTACTCAGGACAAGAGTTCACTCAGGACACACACAGGAGAGAAACCTCCGAATGCTGTCAGACCTGGCAAGATGCAGCGGAGTGATGCATCTGTCTGATGTATCTGCAGAGAAATAAAAACACCATTACTGCACGTTTCTCATCCTCCTCCTGTGCTGCACGAGACCGACTTGACTCAGACTGACTCAGCTAGAAGTGCCTCCGTGTTGGATCTGGAAACGAGTTTGTTACCGTGTGCTCTCAAGGCCATGAGAAGTGGGGGTGCTGAGGGTGCTGCAGCTCCCCTTGATAGATGGTGGAGGAAATGTGTGTCCAAACACAACAGTTTATGAAAAGTTATGAAAACGAATGAACATTAGAGCTATCATATGTTTGAATTCCAACAATATTTTGATAATGAGTATTTAGTAAATACTCATTACCGTAATTTCTGGACTTTAAGGCACTACTTTTTCCACAAGCTTTGAACCCCACGGCTTAAACAGTGATGCAGCAAATTTATGGATTTTTTTTTTGACGAGCTAATGAGCTTCATCACACCCAGGTGCTCACATAGCTGCCAAATACATGTCACTCTTGAGGGGTGGGTCCTTGTAACTCAGTAGCCCCTTATTCACAGGTCCTGGTCGGTTCGGGCCTAATTGGGCCTTATTAGGCCGGTACCAGTAGGACAGCTTCATTTTCCGGCTCCACAGTGCCCCTGCATGCTTTCAGTACCGGTTCCAGTGGGCGGGGCTCAAATGGAGGTCACGCGCCTTTCACCAGCTGGTGGCGTTGAGATAATGAAACAGGTTTCAGTGAGAATTTATTTTGAAGTTTCAGGTAAATTAAAAAGAATACAGATTATTAAAATTATGAAATTATACATACACACATACATACAATTTTTAGCATATTAAACATTTCCAAATTTATCTGACGCTTATATTTCAACAAGTGTACTACAACATTTGGCTTAAAAAAACGTCAAATTTATAAAATGTTATCAAAGCAAAACATGTTCAAGTATGAATTAATAAGTACAGAAGTATTAGTTATAAAATAATTGGCAAGATAAGCAAATGTAGTAAAAAGGGGCTGCATACAAATAGATTGTTACGGAAGCATTTAAATGTTTCAATGACACGTGTCTAATGACATGTCATGTATCATTGGGCACTTGTAAGTGGTAATACTGAAATTCTTAAGATTTTCTAGTGGGTATATAATCTGTATACCCACATGTCACATAGACTACACCAGTCTTGTACACAACAAAGTATTTGCAGCCACTCAAACGGAGCATGAATCGTAAATCAAATCAAAATGCAAACTTCAACACTTGCTCTTCTCAAGGGCGGACGTCTCCTCTCGGTCTCCGCTTTGCTTTTTGCTTTGTCTCGTCTATGAAACTGTCTGAGAGCCTCTCTTCTACAAAATCTTCTGAATCATAACTATGGACTTTAATTTGGTTAGTTGGTCCCTCAACACAACTAATAACATTTCTTTAAAGAGAAGACAGGCTGTAGATGAGCCGATTTGCCCTGTTGGCATGCACACAGCTGGATATCTCATCGACTTGGAAGACTTGATGATGTGTCTATCTTTGCTGTCATCTGTGGATCTTCTTCTTCTTCTTTCGGCTTCTCCCTGCGTTAGGGGTCACCACAGCGAACTAGTCGCATCTGTGGATCTAAAGGACGCATATTTAATTGGATTTATGATAACTGGTTCCTGCTTTTTGGATTCGGCTGGTTCCTGGTCTATCAACACACAAGGAAGACGTCGGCAGCTAATCTGGACCTGGTCAGGCTGCCTGCCTTACATGATGGCTTGGTTCATGTCTCGAGAAATCAGACTTTTGGCTGATTGGATTAGACCTCGGGGATTTTCTCAGGCATGCTCCATTGGTATGGTCATTTTAATTTGGACATTTTGGAAGCGAGTGGACTGACACAGACTGAAGGTAGATGTCATTAAAGTTCTGCCTGTTCCCAAAATAGTTGTGTTTATCTGACATTCGGCTCCCTGACTGGCCTTGACAGGCCGTCTTATCTCAACACACCTGAGAAGTTTTGTAAACCTGACACTCTCCCCCTCCCACATGATTCCTCCCAGCTGAATAAACATTCTGTCATCATTTTCAGGACTCTGGCCATCCTTGTTTTGCATAGATTTGTCAGTCCTGCGACTTATATGCTGAAGCAACTTGTATTCATAATGCAATTTATGACTGACACTTTAAATTTTGAAGAACTGCAACAGCGAGTCCTCCTGTGCCCGCTAGGCTCACTCAGCTGGGGGCATGCGGAGGAACGCTGGAGAGCTTGCAGCTCCAGCCATGACGAATGGATGGATGGATGGTGCTGCACCGCCAAGACAAAATTAAGCTGTTTTGACCGTTAAATAAACGCATAATAAATGTGACAGGTCAGCGGTGATACATTATAAATGCGACTTATACCTGTGTATGTTTTTTCCTCTTCATGATGCCTTTTTTTGGTCTGATGCAACTTATACTCAGGCGCGACTTAAACACCAAGAAATACAGTATATTAAGGTGTTTCAAACCCTTCCCACACTCTTGCAAGATTCTATACAATGTTTCTAAACGCTCTAAAAGAGCATAGAATGTCATGATTTCAGCTCCCTACCTCCTCTGCTCTATCTGCAAGAGTTCTTGGCCACGCCCACTTCTACGCTCTGCACAATGAGCAGCTGATCAGCTGCAGGAAGAAGTTTATCCTGCAGTGTGGGCTGCACCAATGTGCAAGAGGTGTTAAATAATTTAAAATAATTGATTTTAAATAAAAATCCCATGCTGATCCTGCAGCTCATTCATCAATCAGCCAACTGTGTGTCATGTCCACTCTTATTTTGAAAAATCACGATAAAGCGAGTCCACAATAAATGAACTGCAAAGTAGAGAGGGACTACTGTACTCCAGGTATAAAATCCATCAATGTTTAGTCAGGTCATCTGGACAGTTTATTTTTTTGCCGAGACGTTTCGTCCTTCATCCAAAGGACTTCTTCTACCTGAGGAGCCACCAACAAACAAAACCGATTCTCACAAACAACATACTCCAAAGTGGGAAGAAAAAAAAACAGTTTGTTGATGCTAAGATGGCCTCCGGGGTCCACCCTCTCCCCCGTCACTCCATTTCCACTATGGAATGTGCTGTTTGTGGCAATCAGTTTTGTTTGGTGGCTCCGCAGATTGAAGAAGTCCTTTGGATGAAGAACAAAACGTCTCAGCAAAAAAATTAACGGTCCTGAGCATTGTTTGATTCTTTTAAAGTTTCCATAATGATGTCATTTCCTCATAATTTCCATAAAACATATATAAAAATAGACTGTATTTCAGATGTTTTGGCCGACATTTGTAACTTTAAAGATGACCTGCCAAGAACACATGGGAGGAGACTGGACATTTGAGAGCAGCATGGTGAGAGGACTCACTGGACCAGTAACCAGTTCCTCAGGAGAGGAGCTGGAGGAGGAGGAGGTTGAATGAGCCAGCGAAGCTTTCAGTCACATCCTCCTCTTCCTGTACGGACACCAGCTGAATAAAGATACACGAGCAGAGATAAACGGGAAAAGTCTGGATGCTGACCTTGCCCTGACATTTATTATCTACTTTCTATCCCATGACTCAAAATGGGAGTTCTGCAAGGATAACAAAATGTGCCGTTTTAACATTTTTAGGTAAGAACTCTTCAGACTTGAACTTTGCTCAGAGGACTGAGTGTGTTTAGATAGAACTGTTTCACTCTCCTCCAATTGACTAGAATTAGTTTTATGCATTAAAGTCTGGTGGTTACCAGTTTAAGCAAGTAAATTTTATTTTTATAGCACTTTTCATAGATAATATCACAAAGTGCTATACAAAAATACAGCTAAAGGCTTAAAATAAAACAAATACAGTAAGAACAGCTGATAAAAACAGTATATAAAACATTTAACTAAAAGCTGGTCTGAATAAAAATGCTGCTTTTTGAAAGAATCAACGGAGACGGCCACATGAAGAGACAGGGGCAGGGCGTTCCACAGCCTGGGGGCTACGGCCTGAAAGGACAGGTCAACGAGAGTTTTAAACTGGGTCTTGGGGACCTTTCGGACCTTTTGGAGGTTCAGCGCTGAACTGGCCTGTTTAATCATTTCATTTAGAGTTGAGCTCAGCTCCTTTAAGTGTAGTCTGTGGACTTCAAGTTTTGTAGATTTCCATAAACGCTCCACCTTACGACATGATCTCCTGAACAACATAATTTCCTAATTTCTCCAAGGACAAGAATTTTTAGGAGAGGACATTTTTGCTTAACAGGAGGAACCTCATCTAAGACAGACAGGCAGTGGCTATGAAAATACTGGACCAAAGAATCAGCATCACAGCAACTAACAGGTCTCACTTGTAAATGAGTCTTCGAGACTCAATGTGATTTATCTGGATAAATAAAGGTTGAATGAAAAAATAAAACAATTGGGTTGAAATGATTCTGGGAATGTCTCAACAGCAGTTTGATTGATAATTTACCTTTGAGAAATAACTTTAGAGAATGACTGTTGAGGTTAAAAAAACAAATTAAAATACACACAGCAGCGGTCGGTGACAGGAACATCCACAACATTCAACTGGTCAATGATGCGATCAAGAGAAGACAAGGTCTAAAGTATGGCCTTTCTTCTGAGTAGTCCCAGAAACATGCTGTTTAAAATGAAACGCCTTTGTGAGGGACAGTAACTCTGATGCTACATTGCAGGACCAGTCATCAATATGAATGTTAAAATCTCTTCGGAATTAAAGCTTTCTCAAGCTTAATAACAGAAGATGAAAATTCAGAAAAACCCACTGCCAGGTCTCCATCAAGAACAAAGTCCAGACTTTCTTACTTTAACAAATCCCCAGGGATAAAATCTTTATTTGCTATGGAGCGAGCATTCAACACCACGATCAGTGCTGGTTTTATGCGCTCAGCCACAGGTGCACTCTGGACTACCGGACACCGCAGCGGCGAACGAGCTCCATCCACATGCCTCTCCTGGCAGGAGACGGTTCGCAGGAACCGCTCACGCAGTGTGGCGAGCCGGGCTCGACGAGTTGGGAAGATCCGGTCAGAGTGCCACAGGGTCGGTGACGTACAGGACTTTGAAGGCGCACAGGACCGGTTCACAGAATGGTACCGTCCGGAGGCAGCGCTCATCCCCGGCAAAACTGGACCTGCTCAGCCATGATGTTTTCCCTCGTTGTTTCCTCATCCTGGGTCTAGACACCTGCTCTGGATCTCAGCTTCCTTCTCTGGCCTCAGCGCTTTGCCTGCAGCAGGTACAGGTAGTCCTCGACTTACGGCGCCCTCGACTTAGGGCAACTTGGACTTACGAACGCCTCCCCAGTGATGTCATCACACCTCCCATTGACTTTCAATAGCTCCACACAGTGCTGTTTTATGTGTTTTTTGAGGGTACTGTGTTAGCTAACTGCTTGGAAATAACAGTATTGTACATGCTTAAGGTACAGAATGTACGCTGGTGTTGTGTTACCTTGAAAAAAACGTGTTTAAAAAGCTGTTTACCCTTCTTTTTCCGACTTACGGCAAAGATCCAGACTTACGAACGCCACGTGTAATGAGTTCCGACTTACGTTAAAATTGGGTTACGAACAGTCTGTAGGTACGGAACCCGTTCGTAACTCGAGGACTACCTGTACATTTACTGTATTTTTTGGACTATAAAGCGCATTAAGCGAAACAAAACAGTCTTATGTCAAACTTTATTCACTCATTCACAATAACTCTCAACATTGTTCAGTAATGCATAAAATCGGTTCGAGGTCAGTAAGCTCAACCAGAATTAATACATAAGATGCACCGGATTATAAGGCTCACTGTTGATTTTTGTGAAAATTAAAGGATTTTAAGTGTGCCTTATAGTCTGAAAAATACGGTACAACTGATTAACTTTTGGGATCAAGCCAATTTAAGATGGCTGCCACACCTAACTGACATTAGCCAATAGAAAAATGACTATAACGCGGTCAGTTTTACAGATGTTGAGATAAAATTTGGAGGTGATAACTGAGTTGGTGTGAAATTTCACAACATTGCATTTGATTGCTCTGTCATGAAAAATGGTGGGTGATATGCATTCCGTTTATTGGGCTACAGATACTTTGGCATATTGTGCTTGTTTGTCTCGCCCCTTTTAAAGTAAACACAAGTAAACAATTAAACAGTCAGATTTATGAGGATTGGCGAGCTTTAATGAGGTAATCGACTAAATAAAGGCGGCTGAGCAAGCAGCGAAATGAGAATCCAGAGGAGGGAGGAACAAACCCACAGCTTTCTAAGTGGAGATTACAATGTTGAAAACTTGTTTTTACAGCGCCAAAGAGATGACAAATACACAACCAATGTCCTTGGAATTTTCCCCACAGTTTTTTTCCACAGTTGCGATAATAGCAACACATAGCGATAGCATTTTAGCCTTTTTATGACTTCCCAAGTTTTCATTCAGCTCTGGTGTTGTTGTAACATTTTTACTTGATGAGAATTTGCTCTGACCAAACTAATCACAGGGTTGTTTTTGGCACAGAGCAGCCTTGGATGAGATATAAACCGTCTCTGCAGATGGAGAGAGAAAATGTTGACACAGAGAAATACGTGACTAAACTTAGATTATTTGAAGTTTGTCCTTTTTTTTCTTTTTCCGTTTCTCTCCTTGGAGCTTATCTCCGTTGGTGTTGTTGCATTCACTCGAGGCACTCTGCCAAGAAGTTACATTACAATCACCGGTTGACATGAACGTGGGTGTTCAGAAGGACTTGGAAGGTTTAAATACTTTATTGTATGTGTAATGTGAACTGAGCAATTATGTCTGCCAGCCTTTCAAACAAAAGAGCTCCTATCAGGCAGGTTCATGTGTTTTTAATTAGCTGTTTTTTTTTTTTAGTTTTTATTTTTAGTTTATTTTTGTGGAAACTATTCACCAAGAGCCAAAAGTAGAGCCAAGATGACCCTGAAGTGCTGGGTAGTTAGACTAATGTTTTATGATGGGATAATGAGAAAATGACAAAACACAGCTTTGTCATGTTTTATTTGTTGTGGAGTTTTCCGTTCTGGATATTTGGTGTTTGTTATCCAGTCTGTCATTGTCATTATTTTACTGCCCGCTTGGTTGTTTTTTTATGCCCTCAAAACTGTCCAAATGTAAATGTAGTTTTTCGGCTCGAAGGAAACTTGAGGATAATGTTTACTAGCACATTGGAACAATTTGGCAGCCTGTTACCCTATTCAGCACAATGCTGCACTAATCCAGTTTAAAAATAATTAGCTGCAGACTAGCAAGCCTGTGAAATTCCTTTTCCAGGTCGTAAATGTTCCTGTCATTGCCTCGCTTCTCCTCAGCTAAAAAAAACAGTCAACATTCCTTTAGTGGAAACTCATTTCTGCCTGTAAATGTTTGTTGTGTTTTTATTCTTCCTGCATAATAGAGTTTACTCAGTAAAATAACAGTGGTGGTTTTTGCTAAATGTGGTGAGCATCACACAGTTCTGTGCGAGTTGTTTAGGATTATTTATGGGAATTGATTTGCAGCATAAATGGATTATTAATCCTGTTCACTTTTTCTCCAGCGCCCAACCTGAAGGGGCGACCTCGAAAGAAGAAGCTTTCCATCTCTCAGAGGAGGGACTCCCAGGGTCAGGCTCCAAGTCAAGGCTCCTCAGGGTCAACAGCTGTAGCAGCTCAGGACCCCTCAAGTCCAGAGAGCAAAACGACAACCAAGGTGAGATCAAAGAAGAGGGTTAGAATAACGTTCAACAAACTTTACTGATCGCTCAATCTGAAAGGGCGAAAGGAAGAGGATGGATTAGAGGTACTGCGATATCGTGGACAGGTAAAAAGTAGTATAAAGCAAAAAACGAAACGCTCAGATTTGCAGAGTAAAGTGTGCAGTTAAAATTACTTTTCATTCAACCTTTATTTATACAGGCTAGCCTCGTTGAGCCACAGGGACTCATTTACAAGAGGGACCTGTTGCACTCACACCTAGGGTCAATTTAGAGTTACCAATCAGCCTAACACTTTGTTTACATTAAGTGCACACCCTCATTTCAGAATCACATTTTAATGTAACGTAAACTGGAGTAAACATTTTGGCACCATTTGATATTGTTAAGAGTAATTTTTTTATGTTTCATTTCAAATTCAGCAATGAGTTGAACAAAAAGGAGCCAAAGAATAAAAGTTTATTATCATGCATTTGACCTCGTAGGCAGCACAGTTGTTGACAATACGAGGAGCGTTACGCAGTGATGTCTGCTCTCGTTTTGCAATAAATGCTTAACTTGTGTTGCTAACTGGCTGCTTTCCAGGTCATCTTTTTTTTTTTTTTTTTTTTTTGAGAATGAGGATACGGCGCCTCAGCTTTCCAAACAATCCACTGTGACCTACACAGCCGCCATGTAGCAATCAGAAAACAGGAATGTGACTCTTAAGGCCACCTGTTCCACAAAGACATAATGTAATCTGACAGATGAGTTATTACCAGGAGGTGTTTGGTATTTTTACTTTTGAAATGGGTGATTATAAAAAATAAACGCTTTCCACTTCTCAGGTGAACTCATCTCTAAAGCAATTTAAAGACAACAGTTGTTGTTTTAATCTGACGTGTTGACTGATCAGCATCTGTTCCAGAGCAAGCACTGTTTAATTGTCTTGTTGTTGTTTTTTTATTTCCTTCCCTCAAAACAGAGAAACGGCCTTTAAAATGAGCACAACTCGATCCCACAGAACAAGATGTTTATCTCATTTCTCTAAAGTTTCCATTAAAATGAAGCAGCACTGTAAATACAGATAAATCACTGAACGGGCTGTTCATTTCAGAAGGGAAGTAAACGTTAATTTGAGCTGGAAACAAGAGGAAAAAACTAACATTCCTTGAAGAAATTTATATTTTTACCGTATCTCATGTTAAAGTTTTAGCCCAGACTCATCTAAAGCTAAAAGTCATTGTGGTCAGACCTCATAAATAACATTGTGCATGCTTTAACCACATATTTTGAGATCTCACACTTAGATCTGTTGCAATAAACAATTCAGCCTGCCTAAATAAAGTTTGCAATAAACAATAAATCAATTAATTGCATGGTAAATAATAATTTATCAACCTCATTTTCATTTATTGGATTCATCATTTCTTCGTGTCTCTCTCTTTCTACTGAAGACACTGGATGATAAAAGGCTCAACTCTGGTGCTCTTCGCTGACCCTTCCCTTTCTCTTTTCTCTTTAAAATCTGCTTTAACCATCCAAAATTGCATTTTGGATAGTTAAAAACAGCTAAGCTACATGCTAAGCTAACAGGCCGACCTCGGGGGGGAAAACCTCCGTCTTGTCAAAGCTCCAGTATTCACGGCTGAAACTCGTGCCTTCATCTAAAAGTCGTTTTTCTCTGCAAAAAGAAGCTGAGAACGTGTTTACTGATTTTTTTTAATTTTCACTATTATTTTATTTTTATTTGTTTTATTTTATTTATAAATTTGTTCATTAAAAAAATAAATAAATACAATACAAATCAATCTCATAAACGATATCATACAAAATATAAAAAATTAAAGGTAGCAGAAAGAAGAAAAAAAATCTTATTATATAAATTAAGATTATTATTATATTATTAAAAGCTTTGTGTGAAAAAAATGCTATGGTAAAGAGCTCAAATCACACCAAGCATCCGCCATTTTGAGAACCAAAAAAAAAAAAAAGCGAGACGGCCCATGTCACGTCAAGGGGCCTCCCTCCCATTTTTCTTAAAGAAACACGCTGCTCGCTCCCTCACTATCCATCCTT
>JARVGS010000761.1:22734621-22745382 GCA_031762315.1 Hypsolebias antenori | reverse complement strand
GTATTTTGGGGTTTAAAAGCCACTGGGATGTTGTGTTTAGAAAATAAACGTCTCAGTTTCTCTGAAACTCCCGCAACGTACGGAACGACCACTGGTCTGGGTGGAAGGAACCACTACATCGTTAGGCTGATGGTCTTTTTTGGATTTTTCTACCTGGATTATTGAGCATGCATCAGGGTAAACTTACTAATCTTGCAGAAAAACTGAAATAAAGCAGTATGTGTTTGAATGCTGAGCTCCACCTTCAAGCTAATCCACAGCCCTGCTTGATCCTTACTTGTTCTTGACAGTTGTCTGAATTCTTTATTTTCTGGCATTTAGCAGAATATTGCCTCTCATATTTATACACAATGTCTTCTCTGAGATTCTACGCTTGTCTAATTCTGCCACATTTATTTACCTACACATTTGTTGACCTTCAGCCAGCTGTAGGCCAGTCGCATGATTTAAACTTCTGCGCTGTGTTCGGTGGATTCAGCTGAGCGCTTTGTTTACAGTGAGTGTGGACCCGCATTTCAGAACTGCATATAATTATAGCTGAAAAACTACTGGAGTAAATCCTTTTACACTACAGCATCTCATAAGGTTCAGGATACGGGGTGCCGTATGTAAAGTTACACAGTCAAAAATTAACAGTAATATGTTGGTTTATTTAGCCTTTCATGAGAAAATATTTTTTTCAAAGTCCTATTTTCACCATGTTATTCATAAATGTATACAGTAAATGTCATAGTTCCCAACTAAATATTTATTTTCCAAGCTAAATATTTATTTTTCAAGCTAAATATTACATTTCCAAAAATAACCATTTAATTTCTAAGCTAAACATTTAATTCCTAAACTAGATATTTAATTTGCTAACTAAATATTTAACTCTGAACTAAATATTTAGCTTGCAAGTTAAATTTTTAAGTCAGCGTTAAATATTTAGCTAGTTAGCAAATTACATATTTATTTTGGAAATTAAATATTTAGCTTGGACAGTAAATATTTGGTTTAGAAACTCAATATTTAATTTACACCTAAACATTTAATTCTTAAAATTGATATTTAATTTGCTAACAAAACATTTATTTTCCATGCTAAATATTTAAGTTCAAACTAAACATTTAATTTCCAAGCTAAACATTTAATTCCTAATCTAAATATGTAATTTGCTAACTAAATATTTAATGCTTGCAAGTTAAATATTTATGTCAGAATTAAATATTTAGTTAGCAAATTACATATTTATTTTGGAAATTAAATGTTTAGCTTAGAAATTAAATATTTAGCTTGGACAGTAAATATTTAGGTTGGAAATCAAATATTTAATTTACACCTATATATTTAATTTACTCACTAAATATTTAACTTGCAATTTAAGTATTTATTTGTAAACTAAATATTTAGCTTGTAAATTAAATGTTTAGTTTGGAACTATAACATTTATAAATGTATGAATAACATGGTGAAAATAAGACTGAAAAAATAAAACTAATTTCTTTCTTATTAAAAGCTAAATAAACCAAAATATTGCAGTTAAATTTTGACTGTGTAACTTTACAAACGGCACCCCATATCAGGATGCTCTTTATTATGTTTAACTTCATATTTTGCAATGAGTACCTTTACCATTCTTGACATATGTTTACAAACATATACAGTTAATTTTAAGGTATCAAGGTGCAAGTCAACAACAAAGTGCTGTTTTTTTTTTTTTTTTTTTTTTGGTAATTAAACTTCTCATTAATATCAAAATGTTAAAATAGATCATATAGAATACATTTTGCAAATTCAGATTTTCTGATTTGCATATTAGCTGCTTATGGGAGGCAACAATTGAAGCCCTTGTATTCAAAATCTGGAGCATTACAGCATTTGTACAAAAGGTTTGCAACTGTGACAAACCTCAAAGCACAGAAGAATTGAAATAAATTCAGAAAATATAAGTCTAACTGGATTACTTGATCAAAGATGAGAATGCAAAAAGAAACAAACTGTATCTGTTAGTTCGGCCTTCAGTGTCAGTTTGAGACAATGGAAAAAGGAGCAATGACAGGGGTCAACTCAAAAATGAAAGTTATAACCATAAAAAAGAGGTAAATAATGAAAGGAAGAACAAGAACAAAAAATAAAAAGAAAACTTCAATTAAATATTTCTTGCATAAGTTCAAACGTTCTTACGATTAACTACAGAGCAGCTCATGTTCCCTTATCAGAAATCTATAGATACTGACCGCTGTACCGCCTTTTCATGCCGTGACAGTCGGTGGCTGGTGGTGGGAACTTCTTCAAGGTCATCGTCGAGGTCGCACCCATTGTCCGCTGCCTCTTGCGAGTAGCTGTGCTTCATGACTAAGATGCTCCTGTGGTTTCCGGTGGTCGGCAGCAGGGGGCGCACCGACATAGGCGGCTGCGGGAGGTCAGCAAGCAGCGTGGCAGCTCCAGCGTCACGGGCGCTCAAGTTGCTACGGCTGCCCCGTCCACTGAGTGACAGCTGGGATATGTGTGAGGAGGCGGGGTTGGAGGAGGAGCCACAGTGGTGATCGTGGATGCAGCGAGAAGACGCCCTGCGAAGGGCGTGGTAGTTCTCAAAGTCTTCTGCCAGGTCGACTAAATCAGCCGAAGCTGCCGTAGGCGCGGCGGCACTCCGTAACGTACACAGCTCGTAGTGAGGGGGCTCAAAGACCTCCTGAAACATGGTGGGGTCAAAGTCTTCACGTCGCAGGATGTACTTCTTACGCGGCTGCTTTATCTGGACAATCACTGAGATGATGAGGAGGATGAAGACAATGCAGCAGGTGACACCAATTATGGCTCCGTTAGTGGAGTTCAGGTTGTCCAGAAACTTGGTGTTGGTTTTCTCTGTGGAGAGGCAGAGGAACATGAGGAACACCTTGAATGGAACATTGTCAGCACATCGTGAAAAGCAAGAACTGCTGGCGACAGAGTGAGAACGACATTCGTCCAAAACGTTTTGAAACTGTTGCGAGAGTTTTGAATTCCTCGTACGGTCACTGTCGTGTCACGCAACGGTCACGCATGTTTAAGCATCTGAACTCTTTCTCAGTTCAGTTTCTGCAAAAGTTAGAAAGGGCAGAACATGTGAAACCAAACAGTGATTACTTTTTCCATGTGTAAAGGCGGTTTCTGGGAATTCCCCAGCAGGTTGGCTTAAAACACATCAATGAGGTGCTATTTATAGGACAGCTCTTGGTGGCAGGCCTCAGACTGATGAAGTCTTTCGGAAGAAAGATGAAACGTTTGTGCCAAAAAGAAACCGTCAGGATGACAAGATTTAATTTTTTACTGCTTCATCCCCTTTGTTAACAGGTTCCTACTCTCAAATTTTCAAGTCCTTGGTTCATTTTGTTTCCAGGATACAAAAATCTACATTATCTAAATACAGTATCTCCTATCTGTGTTGTCAGGGTAAAAGTCTTATGTTCACAGGTTTTGGTGCAAAAAATTGAGTAAAATTTACACTTATACAAGAATGACAATACCAGCTGAAAACTCCAGCAGCTACTCACCAGGAAAATAAGCTGTTTGCTTTTAGAAAAGCATGCTAACTATTACAGAAGACAGCTCAGATTAGCAATGCGAGTGAAAATGGGATTCATCGTGCACCAGATAAGCCAATGGGCTTCTATGAGCTCCTCCAGTTGGATGAAAAGGTCAGATGTGATCACAGCTCTGGTCTAGTTATCCTGACTGGAATCAACAAAGAGTAAGCTCTGACAAACAGTGTGCAGAATACTAATCTGTACACGGATCTTTGACATTTAAATGCCAGGTGAAGTCGTAGCGCGGTGCGTCAAGCTGCGGCGACAGTAAACGCTTACGTTTACGCGCGTAATGAAGAAGAGAATGAAACGTGACATTTTAGCACTAATGAAGACAAATGTGGTTCTTCAGCAGGAAGCCAGAGCAACAAACTGGGAAACATGGCTTTGTTTGTCCTGCACGTGTCATCAGACTTAAACTGTCCAAAGGGAAGGTGTTGGTCTGAATGAGGAATGACTCATGTATGAGTTCTGCAGTTGATCCAGTTTGTCAAAAATATTCTTTAAAGTTTAGTCGCAGCATTACACAGAATAAAACAATCATTTTCTCTGAATGACAGCAGAACAAAACAGCACGGAGCGCACACTACATTTAAAATTTTCAACCACAGTTGGTCTTGTAGGTAGATGATTCTATATCCAAATTCATTATTCACTTCAAAACGTTACCACTCAAATGTTCCTGATATAAAATAAAGAAAGAAAGTAACGGTAATGTGCAAACCCTGTAGCAATCAAAGAGCCCCTCACTATCAAATCAGACACAACAAACTCCAGGAGTTTTTTTTTAACGCTGGCTCTAAGGTGTAAATGAACAACATTTGCAATAAAAAGGGAATTACATTTGGAAAAACAAACAAACAAACAAACAAAAAATTACATTAAGCCAAAGCGGAAGTGGCCGGAATCACATTAGAAAAAGCAGAATTACATTTGAAGGAAAAAAAAACAAAATAAACGGAATTACAATTGAAAAAAACAGAATCACATAAAAAAATTGGATTACATTAAGCCAAACAGGAAGTTTATTTATTTATTATTTATTTTTTACTATATTAACAGCATAAAACCAACAACAGAACAATATATAATACACACACAACCGAGATACAGTTAGCAGGCTATCCTTTTAACTGTATCTCCATTGTGTGTGTATTATATATTGTTTTGTTGTTGGTTTTATGCTGTTAATATAGTAAAAAAATGTATATATATATATATATATATATATATATATATATTCCTGTGAGCAGCACGTTGGCGCAACTGGTAGAGCCGCTGCCTCTCGGTGAGCAGGTCCCTGGTTCAAATCCTGGTCTGGGGGGCCTTACTGTGTGGAGTTTGCATGTTCTCTCAATGCATGCGTGGATTTTCTCCGTGTACTCCAGTTTCCTCCCACAGACAATAAACATGCATGTTAGGCTGATTGGGAATTCTAAATTGTCTCTAGGTGTGAGTGAGAGAGTGAATGTTTTTTTTGTCTCTATGTGGCCCTGTGATGGACTTGTAACCTGTCCAGAGTGTCCCCCACCCCTCGCACAGTGATTGCTGGAAATGGGCACCGGCGACCCCCATGACCCAAAATGGAAGAAGAGGTTAAAAGATAATGGATGGATGGATGGTGAAACTTCCTGTTTGGCTTAATGTAATACTATTTTTTTCAGATGTGATTTCCGTTTTTTCAAATGTGATTCTGTTTTTCTGAAATGTAATTCTTTTTCTAAAGTGATTCGGGCCACTTTGGCCACTTCCGCTTTGGTTTCATGTAATTCCATTTTTTCTAACGTGATTTCATTTTTTCAAATGTAATTCTGCTTTTCCTAATGTGCTTCTGGCCACATCTGCTTTAGCCACTTCCACTTTGGCTTAATGTAATTCCGTTTTTTCTAAGGTGATTCTGTTTTTTTTTTTCCAAATGTAATTTTGTTTTTTCAAACGTGATTCCATTTTTACAAATGTTGTTAATTTACACCTTAGGGCCACTGTAGTTTTACAGCAAAAGCATACATCATTATCGAAAACATTTTTTAACACACACACTGTCAGTTATAGAAACTACACATATACATTTTATGAATACAACCACATCACCGTGCCGAATGACATGCACCGTCATTCTGCTCAGGATTTCAACAAACAGATTATAACAGCTATACATTAGCAGGTATAGGTATCCACAACTATCCACAGTTTCTGCAACACATCTTTATTCCCCCAAAACTTTGAATAAAGTAGATGCCATTAACTGCATTCTGCATTTGTAAACACTTGATTCAATAACTATTTTACATAACAAGAAGTAGCCTGACCAACAGCTCTCCTTGTTTGAATAGATCATGCTCCACTTCTCTCAAACAACCTCACGCCTGCTTCATTATCGCCATTGCCACTGCCTTCATGTGCTTCAATTCTCGGTGGTTTAGTTGTACAATAAGAAGACTTGAAATTTTTTTTAAATTGTAGTATCTTTTAGACATTTTGATCACTGTTATTTTGACAAATTGGCACTGTTGTTTTGATGCGTGATGTACATACAAGGATCTATGCTGTACACTAAGATACTGTATATGCTAAACAAATGCCAGTCAGTATGCTAAAAGTTCTAAGATCTATGCTAAACACTAAAAATGTACAAAGTAAAACAATACATCGTAACAACAGGAGCCTGAACATGATTTCAGATTACATATCCAGTACAGGCTTTATTGGTTCAAGGCAGTCAAATTTGTTCATAACTTCATTATTAGTAAGGCTGAGAGTAACCAGATCCAAGCAAACAGTTACTGGAAAGTGCCTTGTCAAAATAAGAGAGTTCCCAGATCCTGTTCCGGCAGGATCCGGGTCAAATTACGCCCTGCCTACAAAATATGTACCAGTAAGTGTGCTTTATGTATTTGTTTGTTTCCCTTTATTGTAACTGTAAAGAAAACACATCAAGATGCCACTTCCGAACCAAAGTGTGTATCAAAACAATTTTTGTTTATGTTTACATTGCTATTTATTGACAGGTAAACTAACAACCAGTATTAAATGTTGTCAAAGCAGAGCAATCTATGGATCCACTGCTGTTGTATTTTTTAGAATAAAAACGGATTCCAAGATGCATAAGATGTTAAGAAATAGACTTTATTAAAAAAATAAAAAAATAAAAAGCTATAACATTAAACCACAAATGGAGCATACAGGGAAAAAAAAAAATAAATAAAAACATAAATAAATTTGCAAAAAAATTGCCTACAAATGAGTCAAGTGTTTGGACAGAAATCCAAACTAAAAGTTGTAACTTAAGTAATCTGCTCCCCCCAACCAGATATCAGTTTTGGTCTCAATATTAGCGCTACATATTATCTTTACCATGTGATTCTTATTAGCAATACTACTTTTGTAAATCAATGAGTGGAAGCAACGAGACTGAAACCAAAAAATTGTAGGGAATTGTCCATTTAGTTTGACAGATAGAAATAATTTTTGTAGGCTCTATGAATTTGAAAGCTTGTTGCTACACATCTTTTTAAAAGTAAAACTTCAAACGGTTTAAATTAGTGCGAGCAAATGTGTGCTCTGCTTGTGTCGCTGTCCGTGGTCCTGAAACTAACGGGGACAAATGAGTCCATTAAAATCACACCGATACAAAGGCAACCTATACACTGTCTCAGCTCACTAACAGGTTGTCACATTGCCAACCAGAGTTCCAGTTTTTCTCCCGCAGCTTCTCTACACCAGATGGCGCCAACAAACACACACCTGTGGACCATTCCGGTAATGAGCTGCAGGAGTCTAAATGGCAGTAGATGACTTCACTCGGACGCTGGTGCATTATCTGTCTACAATACAGTGCTCTAATCATGTCACTGTCCGTGGTCCTGAAACCATCAGGTCTGAATCAGTCCATTAAAATCACACCAATACAAAGGCAAACATCTCACCTTTACACTGGTTCTCATCCCAGGGGTAGACACAGTTCTGCAGGCCGTTACACACCAGCGTGTAGTTTATGCACATGTTACTGTGGCAAAAGAAGGCATCGGCGTCACACGGAGCTGAAAGGACAGAGAGAAGAGTTATAGAAATATTTCCCCAAACTGAAATATTCAATTCAATTTGCTAAAAAAATGAGTAATTGGTTCAAAATGTTTTCCAACTTTTACGAGTGCAAGTCTGTTGCTCATATTTGTATTTGAATTACAGCTGAAGAAAGACAAGGTTTTGAGAAAATAAATTGGGACAGAATAAATTCAGCTCAGATGCGGTTCCTCTACAGTGTTAACTTCATCTTTAGACATTTGAGGAGAAAACTTGAGGACATGAATGATTTCTTTGGACCCTGTAACCAGATCTGTGAGCGACTGTTGAAACTGACAAAACTTTTCACAACCATTGGCACAAATAAAAATCTTAAATTATTGCTGTAAATATCAAGTTAGTTATTTGGCTGAACAAATGGCTGATGACTATGGAGAATTTTGTACATATGTCCTACTATTTTGATCTTTTTTTTAATAAATATTTGACGTTTTTCTTCATGTTGAGTAGATGAAATTGTCATTTGCTTATTACGGTATATGAGTTTCTTATAACAGATTGTGTGTATTATCATCTACTGTTATAAAATTCTTTGGAAGAACATAATAAATTATAGACACAAATGTAAAAATAATATTGTTAGTAATAGTAAAAAGGTTTTGCTTGTAAAGAAAATAAATAATGGCACACTTTAACACTCAGCTAGAACTAAAGAGGCACTCTAAAACAGCCAAACTGAAAGCATAAACATTATGTCGTTTTATTCTAAATAAACTGTGGCCAACGCAGTTGCTGCAGCAGCATTTAGACAAAAACTAATGTATAATATGTTGTATAATGGCAATAAAACTGAATGAATCCAATCATAATCAACGATCCATGTGGTTAAGTGTTTCAGAAATCACTTTACTTGATGGAACGTTACCTTAATGGATGGTTCTTTGGTTGTCAGTTTCTAAGGCGTCCTTCCTCACGTCTCATTGTCTCTTTTTTATCTTTTATTTACTCCCAGCTCACACAATCCTGTCGGTGGTACTTAAGGAGTTTGGCAGAGCTTGGGACTTTCTGACAGGGCTACAGCGGTGACGTATGGCTGTTTTTATTCCTGCTCTCATCCCAGGTGAATAATGACACACCGAGTTAAAGAGACTTATCTGTATTTCTTACCCTGCCTGGGCCTTACCATTCTTTTTTGTGTTGAGTAAAACTGAGTCTTGATGTGTAATTTAAAATAAATTATTTATTCCCCTCTCCATGCACACACAAGCTGTTTTTTTTTTCAACGTGTGAATTGCTGATTCAGCATCCGCATTATTGTTTTCCAGTTTTTTTTTATTTTTCTGTACATTTTCTTTTGCAAACTGACTACTTTACAATTCGTTATTTTTTCAGCTACTCATTTATTGCTATTATTTTTTTTGTTTTTGTAACAATTTATACTTTACAGAGTATTTCACCTGATGTACATACATTTTATTTCGTAAATGAAATGCACAGACATCAATTTTAATCTTTCATAAACAGTGTTAACTCAGTTTACTTGCTTTATTTTGTCTTCTTATGATATTTTTAGCTTTCAGTTACTGTTCTGCTACTTTAAATAGTCAGCTAGCACATTGCTAAATTCAGCTTTTAGCTAACCATTAGATTATTTTTAGCTTTCAGTTTGTTACTTTTTTCTTTTGGCTAAGTTTGTTACTTTTTTCTTTTGGCTAGCATTTTGCTTCTTTTAGTTAGTATTTGTCAGGTCAAGTCAGATTTATTTGTATGGCACAAACAGGAACTGTTACCAAAGTGCTTAACAAAAGATCACAACATCAAATAAAAACAAGATATAAATACAGCATCTGGAATAAAAACATAAAATGAACATAATTAGAAACAATTAAATACTATATCAAATCATACACATATTTGTAGCTTAAGCTACTCTTTAGCTACTTTTCAGTTAGCCTTTTTCAGTATTTAGCTTTTAGATAGCATTTTGCTACTTTCACTTGCCAGGCACTGTGTTGCTACTTTTGGCTTTTAATTACACCTTGTTTTATGGAGCTTTTATCTAACCCTTTGTTACATTAGCTTAAGCTATTTTTTGCTACTTTTAGCTAGCATTTTATTACTTTAAGCTTTTAGCAAGCATTTTTCTGTGTTTAGCTTTTAGCTAGAGCTTATGGGGTGCCTGTTGTAAAGTTGCACAGTCAAAAATTAACATCGCTATTTTGTTTATTTAGCTTTTAATAAGAATTTTATATTCAAAGTCATATTTTCACCATGTTATTCATAAATTTATAATTATCATAGCTCCCAACTAAATATTTAATTTACAAGATTAATATTTAGTTTACAAACTAAAATCTTAACTAGCAAGTTAAATATTTAGTTAGTAATCTAAAAATGTAGGTGTAAATTAAAAAATTAATGTATATCTTAATATTTAGTTTACTAAATATTTAATTTATGCCTAAATATTTAGTTAGTAAACTAAATATTTAATTTGCTAACTAAATATTTAGCTTGGACCTAAATATTTAAATTACAAGTTTAATATTTAGCTAGCAAGTTAAATATTTAGTTAGTAATCTAAAAATGTAGGTGTAAATTAAATATTTAATGTACTGTATATCTTAATATTTAGTTTACTAAATATTAAATTTATGCCTAAATATTTAGTTTACTAACAAAATATTTAATTTATACCTAACTAGTTAGTTAGTAAACTAAATATTTAATTTGCTAACTAAATATTTAGCTTGGACCTAAATATTTAAATTACAAGTACAGTATATTTAGCTAGCAAGTTAAATATTTAGTTAGTAACCTAAAAATGTAGGTGTAAATTAAATATTTAATGTACATCTTAGTATTTAGTTTACTAAATATTTAATTTATGCTTAAATATTTAGTTTAATAACAAAATGTTTAATTTATACCTAAATATTTAGTTAGTAAACTAAATATTTAATTTGCTAACTAAATATTTAGCTTGGACCTAAATATTTAAGTTACAAGTTTAATATTAAGCTAGCAGGTTTAATATTTAGCTGACAGGTTAAATATTTAACTAGCAAGTTAAATGTTTAGGTCCGAGCTAAATAAATTAAATGTTTAGTTTACTTTTTTTTTTTTTTCCCATTTTCGATGGCCTCCCTTCTCACCTTACAGCCATCCTCTTCACACCAGTATTATAATT
>JARVGS010000761.1:22651954-22662853 GCA_031762315.1 Hypsolebias antenori | reverse complement strand
TTATTAATTATGATGCGAGTCGGATACGCGAATATCCGGGAACCGAGCGGGTCGAAAACCGGGGTATACCTGTATATATATATAAACTTTCTAAAACAACATATGAGCTTCATATTATAATCTTTCTCTGGCATGTTTTCTAGAAATAGTCATGATTCAATTTTTAGTCAGCCTCTAGCCTTGACACTTATCCCCCCCAAACCCCGGCCCATGTCACCGGGCTCTCAGATGGATCATTTTCCCTCCTGGCTTTGCAAACCAGTGGCTAGTCAACATAGGAGCCATTTATTTCCACTGCAGCATGCTGAGAATAATCTAGGGTGTGCGAGTGCATGTGAATTGGTCTGTGTCTCCATATGTGTGCGTGGCGGAAGCACGGGAGCGGTTAGCAGAATGAAGTGAAACCCCCGGTTGCCAGTGGACCGATGCCAGCAGCGACGACGAGGTAAGGAAATGCACAGTGTGAGGAAGAATCCAGCATGATTTAGGAGGACCGTCAATGAGCTGGGCAAGGACAATGGTTCACTTGAGCTCGGTGGAGAAATAAGGACAGGGCTGGGGAGATAGGCGGAAGCTTTGAGGAATACCAGGATAAGGGGCTGATGTAAAAGAAGAGAGAGATTACTCTCAGTGTGGGCCTGAGGTTATGGATTAGGATGCAGTCAGCCAAGGCATTCTGAAATATAGGAGCTAGAGGAAGGCTTTTCTACTTGTAGGAACAAAAAGGTGGCAGGTGGGTCAATGTTATGGACTAAACTCTAGAATAGTTTATTTACCTATAAAAGTTTGACAGTTTCAAAACGTGGTCTGGGCATAATCAAACTCATTTGATTAAAAAAAAGAGTTGTCTCAAAGATATTTTTATGTTTTTCAACCTTTATTAATTTATCAATAGTGAATCACATAATTAATCACATAAAATTAATGGTTGTGTGCACACTCTAATGGTGGCAGCAGGAGCTGGTTGTAGAACTTCTAATCTAGAGACACTTCCTGAACGTAATCCAGTTTATGTGGGAATAACTGTTATGTGAAATTAAAGGTGTTAAAAAGAGATTTAAAGTTGTGCTTGCATAAACTACTGTGAGACTTTGAAAATGTGAAAACAAAAAAAATCTAATAGTTTGGTCATTTTTGAAGTGATGTTCTTTTAAATGGTTATCAATAGTTAGTATCTTGTCAGCTGTGACAGCTGAAAACACAAGGATGGAGAAAAGGGCAGAAGTCTGTCCAGGCTAGGCTAATCCAAACAAACACATGAATGCTACATTAGCAAGAGTAAAGTTGCAGATTTGTACATTACAATGTTTAGTTTATATTCGTTTTCTCAACTGATCAACATCTGTGTTACAAAGTGTATGGGACATATAACGTTATGATAAGATACTATCTTGAAAACTATTTTATAGATCATTCAAAAGGACCAAACTAATCTTTTAAGATGACAACAGAACACTTTATTTTCAGCCTTGTGTGGACTGAAGACCACCACCATCATCCCAGTCCCAAAGAGCTCTACAGTGACTGGTCTGAATGACTACTGGCCGGTAGCCCTCACCCCGATAGTTGCTACATTCTTTGAAAAACTGGTCATGACCCACATCAAAACAACCATTGACATAAACGAAGACCCTCACGAGTATGCATACAAGAACTTGGATGTACACATGTATGACAACCTCAGCTGGAGTAACACCACCACTAGCATGATCAAGAAAGCTCATCAGAGACTCTACTTCCTCAAACGGCTGACACGAGCTGGTCTGAGAAGCTCAGTCCTCACCTCCTTCTACAGGTGTGCAGTGAACATCCTGTGCTCCAGCATCAACATGTGGCATGAAGACTGCACAGAAGATGTTGGAGTCAGTCTCCCCACCATCACAGACATCTAGACCTCCAGATGCAGGAAGAGAGCCACCTGCATCATGAAGGACCCCACTCACCCAGCACACACACTTTTTGCTCTGCTCCCCTCAGGAAGAATGATGAGGAGCATTAAGTGTAGAACCACTAGACTGAGGAACAGCTTCTACCCTGAGGCTGTTAAGATGAATATCTAACCAGGATAATCACTGTAATGCCACTTTGATTGGTGATATGTGCTGCTGATTGTCCACGCTGCTGATTTCGTGCTCTTATTTTCTAATGCTGCTGTATTCACTCGTACCTATCTGCTCACACAAACTCATGTTCAGGCTGCTGTTGCTATATTGCCATACTGTTTTGCATTATTAGTGTTTAGCGTGTCTTAGATATTTATATAATTTCTCTTTTTGCACTTCATATTTTTGCTATTTTTGAGTGTAACTGGGACCCTGTGTGCATAATTTCATTCCATCTCATGTACCACATGTGGTGAAAAGACAATAAACCTACTTGAACTTTCAGCGGCATGGTACTGTTAGCAGTATGGTTCTGCTAGCGAACTAGGGGCCTGGAAAGACAGTATGATGACGGAAGAGAAGTAGCGCTGCTGCCACTTAAAGTGAATTTAAAGACATGCATTCTGGGCTGGAGAAAACTTTTTAAGGCTCACCTTGTTGGAGTTTAATTGAAGTCCACTGAGCACCTAGCATAGCCACTGAGTTAATGGAACTAAGGTGGCTGTAACCGTCAGATCTTCCAATGTATGTTTATTTATTTTGTTCATTTTTTAAAACAATACAATACAAAACAATCCCATGAACAATAACCTATGGAGTATAAAAAATTAAAGGTAGCAGAAAGAAGAAAAAATCTTATTATATCTGCCCCTTTTTTTTTCCTTCAAACAATCAGTTCAAGCAATAATAATCTTACAGTAACAGAATTCTAATACAATACACTACACATACAATATAATACAATATACGCTACTTCATATGTCAAACAACAAAGTAAAAAAGTTAAGGGCTTTTAAAAGTTTTTTTTTTTTTTTACTTTAGAAAATAAAAATCGTATATTATCACCAAAGCAGCAAAAAGTTGATGGTTAAAAGGGGGGGAAAGTTAACTTTTTAGATAATACTATGAAGTCTGGAAGGCACCACATTTTAAGCTAACCTTTATAGATTCTATTTTTAATTTAGGAGAAAGGAAATGATGTGCTTGTGGCAGACAGTTATCTGCAGTGAGGACGCTGATTTCAATTTCACTTGAATTCTACATCTTACCAAAGGAGCCTAAAAAAAAAAAAAGATAGTGTGCATATTCAAGAAGGAGGGGATGGTTGGACGTGTTCTTAAAGATTTGGACAAAATGAAGTGCTGCTCTGTGTGTGCAGTCCTTAAAAGATAAAGCTTCACATTATCATTTTACTTCTGTTTGCAGAAAAAAAGCCCACAAAAGCAGAACATCACCCGGAAAACTAAGTGGGGGAAAAGGGATTTTTCTGATCTGAGGGTTGAGCTGCTGCGTGGAGGTCCAGAGCCGTGTGCGTGTGTGGGAGAGGATTAGGAGCAGCACACAGATTTAAGTAGTTTCCCCCAGCTAAAATCCACTCTTGGATAAGAAATGTCCTCTGTGTGCATGTGCAACAAAAAACTATGCGACTGCAACAACCACCCATTAAAAGAGCAATTCAATATTTTTATCGATCACGCCAAAAGAGTTATCAGGTTGATGATGTGACGGTGCTGAATCTGCAGAACGTTTTCACAGAATGGATTTTCGACAGCAAACATTCCCTTCAGCTAACGAAACATCGTTCGGATCACCGTTGTGTTCCTGTAAAGTCGCCTAAGATCATAACCGAAAAGCATTTGGATGAATACTTTTTTTTCCACAACCTGATGGGTTTCCAAAAAAAAAAACAATTTTACCCCTCGCAGCAGATCATATATTTTATAACATGGACTGAATAAACAATCAAATGCACAAGTCAAGCTGATCAAGTCAGCAAGTCTCGCTTGCAGCCACACAGCTGTCACCAATATTTATGCTTTTGCCCGTGTGTTTGTCTGTAGCGTTAGCAAAATATCACATGAACCTGAATATGGATGTTAATGAATCTCATGAATTAATCATTGGCTGTAAGTCTACAACTGGTTTACTTTTAAGATGCAAGATGGGGCTGCGCTGTTACGCCTTATTGTTTCACATTATTAGTGTTTAGTGTAAATCTTTATTTTTTTTTTAGCGCACCGTTTGGCGTTTGTTTAGCGTATATCTTAGCTCCTTATTTACTTTTTCTTTTTACACTTAATATTTTTGCTATTGTTGGGTGTAATTGGACCTTATGTGTATAGTTTTGTTCCACCACATGTACCACATGTGATGCGAATGACAACAAAATTGACTTGAACTTGTACATTTTGAAAAACCTAAATTATTTAAGTTCACTGACAGAAACTCTAATTCTTTACAAAGCCAATAAATTAATAAATAAAACAGTCACCGGAAAACACTTAACATCTGTTTAAGAATAAGGAGCACATTTATAAGTTGAGGGAGGAATAGACAAATTCAGAACTAATAGAAAAATTTTTTGTGTATCAGTTAAGTGGAATCAAACTTTGGAATAATTTGAAAATTGAACTTAGACAATGTCCAAACATAAAACTGTTCAAATTGTCATATAAACATATGATTATTGCTGCATATAATATATACACCGGTAATATTATTCAATTATTGTTGATTTTTTTTTTTTTTTTTTTGGTGAAGTTAAATAAATAATAATTGTTTATCTACTGTAGCTAACTTAAATACTATATTGAAGGTTTAAATATTCAATATGGGTTTAGTTGTTATATGTATGGATTATAAATGTAATAAATGTAAGATTATGTAAGTGGTTAATGAGTGGGAATTTTGATGTTTATACTTCTACCCACTCCCTTGAATATGTCAAACAAAAAGGTTTGACATTATCTTCATGCTGTATTTTTTGTTTGTTTGTTTACATATTCAAAAAATAATAAACAAAACTAAACATGAACTTCATGATCACTATACAGCTTAAACCCCATTATGCAACAAAGTTCTGTCCGGTCATCTGGATGGTTTGTTTCTTTCGTTTTTTTTTTTTTTTTAGACATTTCATCCAAAGGACTTCTTCAGTCCGAGGAGCCACAACAAACTGAGTCCCACAAGCAGAAAACCCACAGAGTGGATCAACCAGTTTGCTGGTTTGATGAAGTCCTTTGGATGAAAAAATGTCTAAAAAAAAAAAAAATAATAATAATAATAAAATAAGATAGAAACCTCCGGATGACCTGACTGAAGTTTGTTGGATTTTCTAACTGGACTATTGCGCATGAACTTTGATGTTTTGAACCATTTTGGCTACGGCTGCCTCAGAGGAGTCGAAGGGGGCGAGGGCGGGCCACAGAAGCCACCTTATCACCATCAAACTGGTTGGCCCACTATGTGGGTTTGCTGCTTGTGGGACTGAGTTTGATTCTGGCTCCTTGGGCTGATGAAGTCCTTTGGATGAAGGACGAAACGTCTCAACAACAAAAACAAAAAAAGAAACCGTCCAGATGACCTGACTGAACTTTGTTGGATTTTCTACCTGGATTATTGATCATGAACTTTAATGTTTTACAATCACATTCTGTTTATAACGTTTTTTTACACATATTGAGCTAAGACTTGGTGTGATTGCAGCTCCAACACACATTATTACACATCAGCGAGATTTCACAATACTTCTTGATTGTGTGTATAATTTAAAGGGTAAGACTGAAAAAGAAATAACTCACCTCTTAAGACAATGGCAGGCAATATGGATGCCTTCAAGGAATGCGAGGCCTTTAGATCTATAGAAAGTGGAGGAGCGTGTTTACGTTGATGAATCATTTGTATGCGTGTTGGACATGAGAGCTTATTAGAAGCCACGAGGTAAACGCCAGTTCTTTTATGGATGGCGGGAGGAAAAGCCATTGTCAGCTCAATGAATATGCAGATAAAAGCAAAGCCTGGAGGGTGACATGAAGCAGCCTCGTGCCCTTAACCAGTTTTCCCTCACAGTGTGACCACAACCTGCTTTTTTTTTTAACCAGAATCTTTTCTGGACGTCACTGAATTCCTTCCTTCTTTGTCGTATCGAGTTCATTTGATCATTAATTTCATCCCTCATTCAAACAGTTTTTACAAGAGCAGAGTGTTCTCCTTGCTCTGCCTCAGTTGCCCCTAGCTGTACATTTTCCTGCGTAGGGGAATAATGAGAGCTAGCAGCGGTGGGTGGCCATGTGCGTCGCATTATATAGGAGTGCTGTGATTAATCGAGCTTGCCAAATGGAAAATGGAATGCCAGTAAGGTCACGCCATTCACTGGGCTATTTTGTTTTATTGCTGGTTTTTTTGGGCGGAGGAAGGAGAAAACAGAGATGAACGCACATGATCGACTTCATGACTTTTCTGGGTGCTTGCTCTCAGCAAACTGACAAAAATACTCCAGTCTTTCATTGGAAGAAGATCGTCTTAATTGACTTGCCAGACGCTACCGGTG
Organism: Hypsolebias antenori; assembly: GCA_031762315.1. Classification (NCBI taxonomy): domain Eukaryota; kingdom Metazoa; phylum Chordata; class Actinopteri; order Cyprinodontiformes; family Rivulidae; genus Hypsolebias; species Hypsolebias antenori. The sequence goes on along the minus strand of JARVGS010000761.1, from coordinate 22,656,421 downwards.
TACAATAAGCATCCATGGAGGAAGTAAAATGCACTTCCAACTTTGTGCATCAAACCATTTGCAACAGATGAACGAGCAATAAAGCGTCAATCAGTCTGAAAGACGACAATAAGTAAGAAAAAGGCTGGTGAAGGCAAACGAGAAATTACATTTCTTGCTAAAACGCAATGGGAATGCTTCCTGCTGAAGAACTTGCTGAAAAACAGCGGAAATTAGCTAAAAACATGCTGAAATGTAGCTAAAATGGAAGAGCAAGCCTAAGTTAGCAGAAGAAAGCAGAAAAAATACTAGCACAGAAATTAGGAAATTAGCTAAAACTGAAAAAAAAAATAGCTGAAAAGTAGCTAGAAATGCAAAAAGAAGCTGAAACTACCAGAAGAAAGCAGAAAGAGCTAAAATGAGCAAAAAAATAGCTGAAAAAGTTTAAATTAACATACAAACAGCTTAATAGTAGCTGAAATAGTAGAAAAAAGCTGATACTTGCAAAGGCTGAAAGGAGCATAACAAGTTGGAATTAGCAGAAGGAAGTTAGAAGAAGCACAACAATGTTGTAGTTAGCTGAAATAATCTGAAAGTAGCAAAAAACAGCTGGAATTAGTAGAATGTTTTTACGTTTGCACAAGGAAGCTGAAAGAAGCTGAACAGGAACAAATTTTTGTTTTTGTTTCGTTTTTTTAAAATACCATTTTCTTTCATTTGTTATTCTCAATTTGTATTTTTTTATGATTGTCTACTGTTGTCATCACTCTGTTGAAACCAGGTCTCTCTCGTAAATGAGTCTAACCTGCATAAATAAAGGCTGAATTAAAAAAAAAAAAACCAGTGAACGGAGCAGTAAAAGGTTGTAAACAGATCTAAATATGTGAAGGATGTAAAATGAGCTCAATTAATTTTCTGCGAGGAAAAAAAATGGAAGAAAAGGCTAAATATATTTATATATTAAAAAAAAAAAAACTAAAGTTGCACCAATACCAAAAGTCATGGCAGGACTGCCCTGGAAGATTTTGATGTAGGATTTGTTAAAATAGCTTGAAAACTGCGGGACGAGAATGGCGCAGAGAAACGTACACAAGAAAAATGGGTCACAACAGTGTGAATGCTTCACGAACACTCACACAATAATGTGTTTAAGTTTGAAACAGTCCTGCTGTGGGTTCAGCCTTTGGGACTCGATGACTTCAGCAAAGTGACAACTCCAGAACAACGAACTGAAACAACTTCCTGCATCGCACGATCAGTTTCACACTGTCCGTAAATCAATTTTTCACACCCGTACAATAAACAAACTTAGCCCCAGTTCTTATATAAACACAGAGAAGAAAGACATGGACAAAATAATAAGCAACGGAAATGGCCTTCCTTGAAAACGTCTTGCTCACCACAGTTTTAAACAAAGATCTTCGACAGTTAGTGTCTGTGTCAGGACGACTCTGCTATTGTCACATGAAATTAAGTTCTTATGTGACATGCTGGCTACAATAACCCACCCAAAGCAAGAATATTTGACTCCTCTTCACAAAAAAGGCTCCTTTATTAAAAAAAAAATATATATATATATCTTATTCAACAATTTCCTGCGAGATCAACAAAGTTCTATCTTATCTTATCAATGGATTTTTCATGAGTTTATAAACATTTTAAAGCATTAATGATTTACAAAACAGTTCTAAAACACTGTTCATATTAAAGCAGACACACTATGTCATTTTAAGAGCTGTTATTTTCATTTTTATTCATAATTGTTCAGCTTACTTTTTGAACTGACTGCTGCAAAAATCAAACTTTATATTTACAAATCCTGATGCAAATGCTTGATATTTCAAATGTATATTTTATGAATAGATAAATAAAAGTTACAGCATTGCTAAATAGAGACGCCAGTTTAAAACATCGCCGATGTTTTATAATGGTTTTATGAATGATTGTTATATCTTTATAAAGCATTTATAAACTCATTTATAACATATTTATAATGAGTGATAAATCAAGTCATGAAGTGGGACCAATATTTTTTACTGTGTGCAGTGTTTCCATTCTCACGAATCCACAAATCATCAAACCATGTGATCGATCAAGCCTATTAGAAATGACAAAGTAAAATATAAACAAAATAATAAAGAACAGCTTTATACTAAATATTGAATAATTAAAATACACATTACGAACATCAGAATTATAAAATTACATTTAATAAACTGGTAATTTTATGGATGTAAATGAGCCGCAAATTATAGATGTTCAATTCAAGTCAATAATACTTTATTGATCCCAGAGGGAAATTAAACGTTGTTACAACTCATCCTCATTTCATTAAGAGATTAGTTTGTAGATACTGATGACTGTAGGCAGAAAGGACCTCTTCTAAAAGTCTGTCCCACGGTGGATCCGAAAAAAGTGGCCGCAGATACCGTCCAATCTGTCCACCCCGACTCGGCTGGCCTCTTTGTTCTCCAGGCTGCAGGACCGCCCGAATGCCAGGCAGAACTCCTCCCAGAGCGATGGCCACTCCTTCCAGCTGCTTGCTGAGCTCCTCGTCATCGTGGACAGACGGCAGCAGGTGCCAGGGGACGATCCCAGTCCTTCTGCTGTCACGAGCCATGTTCCTTAGGAGATCTTAGGATCTCAGTGGTCAGGCACTCAAAACACTGCTGGCAGGTAGACGGGAATGCATCCACAGAGCCTCCTTTTCAACTCGTTCGAGATTTGGGGCTGTAGCTGAGATATTATTTGAGCTTTTGAGATGTTAATCAGCTGCTCCTGGTTATTAAAAAAAAACACATTGTTGTCATGGTTACGCATCGTAACAAATATCCAAAAGTAAAAACGTTTCAGTAAAAATCGTTCAAGCTGCGCAGCATCCAATACCAGAGGAAGATTTACATCCAGAAAAAAAAATAATAATAAATCAACAATTCAAGCAATAATTTTGATTTTATTATTTGTTTCATAACTCCTACTGCTTGTATTTTTTACATATAAGACTGTTTTGGTTGGAGAAAGAAACCCCTAATATATAAATCATGTTAAAATCATGACTGTAGACAATCACCTCTAAAAAACCAATTGTCTCTTGTCCGAAAGCCTTTTAAATGGTAAAATATGCACCAAACATCCAACCCAGTACTCGAGAATAGAGAATTTTATACCTGGTAGATTAATAAATCCGGTTCATTTCTTCCTAAAACCATTCCAACTCATGGCATTTCTTTTAAACAAGCATTACACATGGCTCTGCTTGTAAACCCACAACTGGTTCTATCGTTCTACAGCGCTGAGAGGATTACTGACATTCCATATTTCATAATCCCATCATGGGTTCGCCCTCCTCCGTTGGTGAACGTTGAAATCATTCTCCTGGCACTAAAACAAAAGCGTTCCACTACTTATTAGATTACCTTGATGCGAAATGTAATTTGGTTCCTTTTGCAATCAGACATTTGCTCTTGGATGATAAGCTGGGAACGTTGAGTTCAAACCACCACGGAGAGAATTGGAGCACAAAGTGTAGAAGAATAAAATAAAACCTTCACTATTCATATTCTTTGCTTTTAGCATTTTCAACTCTTTATGGTATATTCTCCTTTTGAACTGTCCTATTAAATGGAAGAAAATAAAAGTTGTCAGTATTGGAGAGGAATCTGCTCCATGATGTTCTCCACAAGCAGAGGCACAAATCATGCCCCCAAACACTTTTACTTTCCTAAAATAAGATCATTTTACCTAGTTCTTGAGACAATGCAATTTTAAGATGATTTTAATGGATTACTGCCTTAATGTGGGCAGACATAAATCACACATCTGAATCCCATTGAGGTTTAATGCAGCATAATGGCTTAAGTCGAGGTTGACAACCAAGGATCCATCACCCTGATAGGGTAATGAAAAGAACAGCCTTTGGCGAACTATAAGCCTATAAAAGACGGAAGCTAAAAGGAAAAAATAAAAGACAACAATTGAGCTAATTTTCAGAGCAGCTCAGCAAAGACCATATGCATTATGCATATTTTATACAGCTAACACTGAATACACAATAGATTACCTCCCTGTGGTGCGTAGGGAACGGTTTGACAACAGACACTCAAATGTGCAGTCACACAATGTGTATAACAAATACACATCACTACACTGCAGTCTACTCCAAATCACCTATATAACAGCAGGCTCGCAGGTAACAGAACGCTGACCTGACCCACACGACATTTGCAGCTGAACAGCAGGCCTGGCTAACAAACGGCCACAGAGGAGCAAAGCAGGAGGCTGGCCGAGCCGCTGACGGACCTGCAGGGTAATGGATCAGGAGCAGCTGAAACTGCAGGAGGACACAAAGATCAGGGAGCTTGTTGGGAGGAGAGTTAAGTTCTGCTCTGGCAATAAACTCGGCTTTTCCCCACAAGTAAAGACTCTGATGCTGAGGTGACCCATTATTTTAAAGCAAATAGAAGCAATATGAAGAGCCACAAAGCAAAC
>JARVGS010000761.1:22623521-22640336 GCA_031762315.1 Hypsolebias antenori | reverse complement strand
ACAGACCCCCGAGCTACCACAGCCCTCTCTGTGGAGCAGAGAGCTGCCATCTAGGGCGCCCAGGGGAGCAGATGGTGGGAGGGTAAGGGCCTTGCTCAAGGACCAAGTGGGGCAAATGAGGGTGGAGACAAGAGTGTTTCACGTTTCCCGCTCGTATTTTGGATGTTGTCGGTACGGCGAGTCAAACCGGCGACCTTCCCATCGCAGGTGTAAATAAACATTTGAAAAAACACAACAAAAAGAACAAAATCACAACATTTGAAAAAACAGAATTACATTAAGTCAAAGCAAAACCAAGTTGGTTCCAAAAGCCGATGAGAACATCCAGTGATTATTTTATGAGCTTTTCATTAACAGAAAGACAACTGAACACACCTAAATACGCAAAAACAACACATCGCTCGTTTTTTTGGAGGCAGGCAATAAAAAGCTATGGCTTCTGAAAGTCAAACTCCTCAATGGGAGCTTGTACTGCTCCTTTTTTAAAGATAGTTATGGAGATACATTCAGTATAGTGGAAAATAATAGAGATGCACGATATTATCGGCATGGTATCGGTATTGACCGATATTAGCAACAAAGTTAAATATCAGATATCAACCATTCCATCAAAATAACTCACCAGTATAAAAGGTGTTGCTTATATACAAGTATATATTTATGAATAAATTTGACATTAAACATAATCCAAGTTGAAATGTTACATCATTTTCAGACCCCTTTTTGGCATCTGCATTTGGTAGGAGGCTAAATTGACAAAGACCATGCAGAATAATGTGGTATTTTAATCACACAGCAGATAAAGCTATTTAGTTTCTGTAAGTAGGTCTAGGGGAAAATATCGGTTATCGACCAAATAAGTTTTAACATATCAGCATATCGGCCAAAAATCCAATATCGTGCATCCCTAGGAAATAATGATTATTTACGCCCAGTGTCTTGGATTTATTTGTGTAGATGAGAAAAATCTCATAGATAAAAAAAAAGGGCACCAAGTAGAATATTTCTTAAATGCACTTTACGAGAAAGAGTTCATTTTTTTAATGTGGAAAAACACTTATGGATGCGACACCTGCACTCTTTCCCTGTAATGTGGCGTGAAGGGCTCAGACATTCTGATTTCTCCAAAGCTACATTCATCACAGCTAAAGCTATACTCCTGTTCACCTCGGCAGCGTTCTTCAACAGCCTGCAGCATGTTTATTGGATGAAAGGTCTTTGTACTCCGTACGTGTTTGCCACATAAACAATGATACGCTCAAATATCTAATGGCAAAATGCCGCTGCAGGTGCACCAGATGTGGGGACAAACTGGCACAGACATCACGTTTCCTGGCACTGCGCCTTTCACGGCGCAAATCTACCACAAACATCCATCGGATCATTGGAGCAAATACAACAACTGCATTGTCTTTTTTTAAATGGCAGGGTGCAAACTTGTTGTTTTGATAGTCCACAGGCTAAATCACAAATCTTGTCCCTCTCAGGAGGACAAATGTAGTTTGTATCAAATCTTTTTTTTCTTTTTTAGATAAGCTAAACGTTAATAATTGTTCAGTATCACGCTCCTTTCTTCCCTTTGAGGTAGTTCAGTTTAACTCAGTCTGTACTCATAGCTGCTAGCTAGACAATGCTCACATGTGAATGTGAGATGCATAAAACTAAACTAAAGCCAGTACTTTAAAGTACTATAACAGTACTGACATCTATTTCTCTTTCTTTCATTAGGAATCCTGCTGTTAAAGCCATAAAACCTGCACCAGTTTATTAAAAAAATACTTTAGCTGCAGAAATAGGCAACAGATAAAGACGTACCTGCTGTGAAGTTGTAACTGGCTGAAAATCCCACCCCTTCCAGTTCTCCATCAGTTACAAATTTTATCCACAGATATCGGCCGCTGCTCCTGATGTCCGGCGGGCTTTGCTGCCCGCAGTGTCGACCGAGCATCGGGGAGAAGCCGAACGGTCCATCCCGAACCTCGATGTTGTCAAATTTACATTCCCAAGAAGACTCGATCGAATAGTTCTCCTCGAAGTGTAGATCGATGCACTGCCTCGGAGGAGCTGGGAGGAAACGGTGAAAACAATTAGCACCAAGCAACAGAGACAAACTCTGGTCGTGCTTTTATCGACGACTGTTCCACTTGTTTTATTAGCAGCATGCGAGCAAAGCAATAAAACATCTTTAATCTGGACCGTTAGTTCATTTCAAAACACCACACATGTTAGTTTCATTCTCTTTTTTTGTTTATGTGTGGATCAGATAACAGCTTTATGTAAAAAAAGAAATAGTCTAGATATTTAATAAGCAATATTTTTAGCCATTTATTGAATTTTTTTCTATCAGTGAAACCAAGCTCTGAACAAATCCATCTTCTTCCCCTTGTGTGAAGCTGATTCAGTATGTCTGCTATTGTTTTTCTGTTTCATATCTACCGTATTTTCACACGCTGCTCCGCCCTATAAGTTGCATCAGTCCATATTTGTCTAATAAAGTGGAAAAATCCATAAATAAGTCGCTTCGCCGTATACATTGCATCTATTATGCATCATCACTGACGCATCGCGTTTGTTACGTGTCACCACTGGCAATCTGGAAATGTGGGCCGGTGTTGTGCCAAAAAACAATAAGCTGCCAAATGGCGGCCGTTGGAGCATGCACGGGAGGACTTTAACAAGAATTTAACTAGATTAACACTTAAAAACAATTTGCTTGCTCGAAATTATAGTAAAGGTGTGTGCTGGTCTAACATTTGCTTAATAAATGCGCTTCGACGGTCAAATCAGCTGTATTTCAAAAGCCGATACATGGAAGTAAATGCGTGCATGTGACGAGTCGTTGTGCAAATTTAACAAGATAAACGCCTAAAGACAATTATTTCTTTGCACGAAACTATAGTAAATGTGTGTCTCAGTGTAACATTTGCTTAATAAATGCACTTTAATGGTCCAATTAGCTGCATTTCGCCAGGGCGGTGCAGCTGGTTTGATGGTTCCAAGTCGCGAGCAGAATGAAGTTGGGGAGGCTATGGCAGGTGGATTGAGTCATTAATACCTGGTGACGATTCTCAGTCATCCGGGACATGGTAAATTAAAAAAAGTTCAAGGGAAAAAAAAAATCTATAAAGTACAAAGTTTAATAAAGTCCAGTTGTTTTTGTCTGGAACTTTTTTGAATTTGTCATTATACAGTACTGTAGCCACGTTTACCTATTACATGATACAACAGTATGCCATACTGCTACTACTCGTCTGCCATCAAGTGGCTGAAAGTGGTACTGCTCTTTTTTTCCAGTCAGAATGAATGAAAACGGTCATAACTCAACCAAAAAATGGTTTATGAACATGGAAAAATCCATGATTATGTCACTTCAGCCTACAAATTGTAGGGAATGTAAATTATACAAAAAAGTGTGACTTATAGGGCAGAAAATACAGTATGTATGATTTTTTTTTTTTTTTACATTTTCCCATTTTATTATTATTTTTTTTATATATATAATTTAGCTACTTTTGCATCTTTTGTGCCTTTTTAATCTTTCAGTGTCAAAACATGCAGCTCATTCAAGCAATGCGTGCTGGATTTTTTTTTTTTTTTTTTTAATTTTTATTTCTTTACAAAATATTTAAATTTAGTAAACATTTTCCCTACAGAAATACATTAAAATCTCTTCAATTCTTTCAAAAACATTGTCCGGTTTGAAATCTGCCACAGTCAACTTCCTCTGTCTCTCACTCTTTTTTACTTTTAGTTTTGAGCTAGCATTTTGCTACTTTTACTGTTATGCTACTTTTTAGCTATTGTGACATTACTTTTAGCTTGCACCTACAGGTAGTTTTTGTTACTGATAGTGATGTGCTTTCAGATTTGACTGTTTTACTTTTACTCTTTAGCTAACCTTTGTTACTTTTAGCTTTCTGCAACTTTTAACATTTAACCTTTTGCTTTTGTATGTTTTTGCTGCCTTTTTTTTTTTTTTGTTGTTTTAGCTTAAATTTCCTGGTAGCTACTTTTAGCAAATACCAACCTTCCTGCTTATTTTAGCTTTTAACTATTGCTACTTTGAGCTTTGTCTCTTGCTACATTCAGTTTCTGGCTATTGCTTTGTGCTTTTAGCTAGCCTTTGGGTACTCTTAGCTATCAGTTAATGTTTTGCCTTAATTTCTTTATGGTTATAGCTTCTGCTTCGTTACATTGTTTCAGCTTAGTTTTATTTTCTTTTGCAAGTCGGAGCAGAATCGTTCAGTGCTCATGTTGCATATTTTAAATAACAAATTTCTTTAGCGTTTATCGTTTCCTGCTTCTTGGTGTGAACATATTCACCTTCGAGGATGTAAACACACTCGGTGTTCGGCGGGTATTTGTTTGGGTAACTGGGAGAAGTAAAGAGCCCTCCTTCTGCTTCTTTCACCCACGCTCCACACTGACCTGCAGGCTTCACTCCAGAATTGTTTTTCACTGGAGACACAATAAACGGTCAATAAATTAAAAGTTTTAATGAGATCATACAAATGGGGGATTTGTTGACGGGGGGGTGTTACCTGCACTCGTATCCTTTTTTGTTGCCCCAGACAACCCAAGTATGAGCAGACTTGCAACAACTGTGAACATCAGAAAGACAGAATGCATTTTTTATATATATCACTGTACTTCATGCATATATATATATATATATATATATGGTTATTAGTTTGAGTCAGCACAGCTTTGGATACTGATGAAATGAGATGTTACTTAAGCTCATATGTGAGTGAATGCAAGTGAGCAAAAATACATAGGCTACACATACATGTATATTTTCAGAAAAAAAAAAGAACTTTGTTTTGACCTTCAGTTATTCACAGATTTAATTATGCAGACAATTTCCCTTTTTTAGTCCTTGAGTTTTGTTCATCAGTTGAGGTCTTAAATCTTTCATCCATTTATTAAGATGATGGACTTTTTCTTTCGTCTGATGTGAAAAGCAGGAGAAAGAGCCTTAGTTTGTAGCCAGGTCTCTCTTGTAAATGAGTCCTCGAGGCTCAATGAGATTAACCTGCCTAAATAAAGGTTGAATGAATGAGCCACAGATGGAGTTTGCTTCATTTGATAAATAAATAAATCAAGTTGTCTCACCGTGCTGGAAGCTGTGCCCATGTACCATGTCTGTTTCTTTCACAAACCGCTTCAGACTCAACTAATTCCATTTAGATTAAAAAAAAGGGGGGAAAGTCAAAGATGATTATTATTTATGTTTTGTAAATCCATATAATCATAAAAAAAATCGCTTTATCAAAAGACAAAGTGAAAAAAAAAATCTGTGATGTCTTAAAAACAACTAGTCACCAGTTTCATATAAAACCAGAAGCAGTTCCAAGCACTCGCCAGATTTCCATCCGAACGTTCCCAGAACCTCTTGGCGCTTCGGCTGCACTGAAACCACGGATAGTTCCTTCATCAGACCTTTTTTAATCGCTCCACCTTTGCGACCTTCTTGCAGAAAACAAACAAGAACAAAAGATGGTGTGTCCTTTATCAGGAACGAGGATCCTTCAGAAGCATCCGACCCCGCGCAGCGCTCATCTCTGCGGCGCGTCCTTCAGCCTGCGGTGCGTAAAAACCCGCACTGTGCTCAGGAAGAGGCAGGATCTCGTGCGACTTTCATCTGTTCCTCTCCCGCGTGTCTCCCATGCACGAGCCTGCTCCTGTACGCACGAGTTCACGTGCGATCTCCCCCCTTCTTTCTTTCTTTCCTTCATCCAACACCGACTGGAGCCGTCCGTCCAATGCGCCACAATCCACCCCCCTCCTCCTCCTCGCGCTTTTCCACGCACGCGTTGTAAAACTTCTCCAGCACGCGGGATCACCTCCACGCGCCAGAATACACTGAAGCAAAATAGCACGAGCTGCTGAGATCCAGCAGGACTAAACATGGGATCCGATGATCTGACGCTCAGAGCACGTGCTGTGAATGACTCCCAGCTACTACCACATCACATTTTTTAGTGTAATTTATTCATTTCATATAAAAGAATGACAATTTTATAGAAAGAAGAAAAAAAAACATAAAATGAAAGGAAGCAGAAGAACACATTTCTTATCATATCTGCTCCTTATTAAACAATCAATTCAAACAATAATTTGCTTATTGTAATACAAAACGTATATAGTCTCATCAAATTACCTGTTTAGAATTAGAATCAACTTAAATATATCTCTTCAACAAAATAGTTTTAATCATTTTCTTAAATGTCAGTACTGTATTGACTTCGCTTTTTTTCTTATGTAATCATTGTTTTCAGCAAAAGGTGAGCTGACTGTCCAGGAATGACCCTATTGGTAAATTCTGCATTTTAGTTCAAAATGAAAAGTAATTAGTAGAAATTTGGTGATTTATCAACTAGTTTTGTTGACGAGTGTTGGTATTTTTTTTGTCTGGGGTGATGTCATCACTCATCAGGACTTACATCCCTACATTCGAAAATATGAATTCCCAAGCTTCGCAGTAGCGCCAAACATTATATGAAGGGAGTTCCCACAGCAGAGAAAGAAATGTCAGTTTCAAAAGAAAGTAAAATATTTACAAAGACACATCTGTAAGCTTTGATTTAACAGTAGATTAAGAAGATTATGTGCTATTTTAGTTACTGGGGTTTCTAGTTGATATCTTTATGGATTACTTTTTACACAAATTTCAGTTACGGCACAAAGTTTCATGTTTTGTTGTTTGCACTGCGGCCTGTGCTCATTCAGACTCACTTTGCCCATGAGTCACATCTGCAATGCATTAAAAACCAAACAAGTCATGTAAATAACCATGAGGTGCACAGTCCATACAGTATTCATTCATTCATTAAGTGTGCAGAACAATAAAAGAAAAAGATCTAAAAACTCAGTTTCTCACAAAACATTTGACATTTTCAGGATTTTAGTCCACTCCTGTACATCTATTAGCTAAAAGAACACTCTGATAAAACAACATAATTCCTCCTAGCATTGGCTTTGTGAACTAATATCAAATGCAGGATACATTTGACATGTCATGTTTGATGGTTGGGAGGTCTTTAAAAGTGTTCAGGTTCAGTTGACGGGTAAAAAGCATTTTACAGCTCGAGAGGCATTGTGTAACTTCTAACTCGGGACATTTAATTTATTTGTTCTTGGCTTTCAACATACGGTACATAAGACATCATCTAGCCTACTAAGAGTAGCAAAATATATTTTCCGGTGGCAGCTGCCACTCAGTGCCACCCCCTCAGGCCGCCACTGCTGACCTTGAAATGTGCCTGAGTCAAGAGGCTTGAAGCTGTTGTTCTTTTAAAATATGACCAGCTTGTTTGTGCGCGACTCCTTGTATACTGCTCAGCTCATGGCCTGAGAGGTTTAATTCACATAAAGCGTTCAGCAGCAAACCTGGAAGTCTGAAACAGGCAGAAAACATTTGCTCAGTCTATTTAAAGCTGCTGTTCACGTCAGTTTATTGCATTTAAATGCTGATTCCTCCTCGTGGCTGCAGCTTAAGACTCGTCCTTCCATACATCTCTGCTTCTTCTCGTTTCGTCAGAGCATCCTGTTGCTCACCTGCTTTCGGCATGTGATGAATTGGTCTCGATTTTGTGACGTTTAACAGCAAAAATGAATTTCATGACAGTCATGGACTAGACTTATTTGCATCATCTGGTCCAACAACAATAAACTCTATTAGTGAGGGATTGAATTAGTGTCAGACATGCGGTTTATCAAGAGACCATGAAAATGAGAATCACAAACCAAAAAGGCTCAGCTTAAAAAAGAATCAGTGAAACAACAGATTTCATAAATGTTAGTCCAGTCGGGGACTAAAAATCAGTTAAATCAGGTTTACAACTCGTCTACATCTCTGTTGAATAAAACCGAACTGCATCTCCATCTGAATTCAGTGCTTGTGCAAAAATGAGGGCAAACGTGCAGACATGTTTCTTGTCTCTTGCCTTTCCTGTAAAAACAAACCTTCCTGTTTGGTCGGAAGCTGCCCTGGGTGGAGCAGGTTTCCAGCTGAGCGTGCAGGATGGACGTGTGGTTGTTCCCATGTGCAGTGGGCTGAGATGTGATGGTCCCAGAGGGACGGCAGCCAGAGAGGACCAGGGTCTGATTCGTCTGAACAGGTGATGGAGGCACTCTTTTAATGTGTCCACAGCACCAGTGGATGAGTTGCTCTTGTGTCTGTGGACGACTTGTCTTCCAGGGAGCGGCAGAAGAAAGAAACCCAACAGGAGACTGGAAAGCTGGGCTAAGCCATGCGGCGTGCAATAAGAAATCTTCACGCTTTCATAACATCCAGGCTTATACTTATCTCCATCGCATGATTACACCTGGTTCAAAATGCCGCAGCCCAACTCTTAACTGGAACGGGTAAAAGAGAGCACATTCCTCCAGTTCTGGCCTCCCTTCACCGGCTCCCAGTTCACTTGAATTTTAAAATACTCCTGTACGTTTTTAAATCTCTGAACAGTTCTGCCCTCTCCCGTCTCACTGATCTGCTGCAGCCATATGTCCCACAGTGCTCTCTGAGGTCAGCAGACCAGATGCCTTTACTGGTTCCAGGAACTCGTTTTAAGCTCAGAGGCGATAGGGCTTTCTCTGCTGCAGGTCCAAGACTGTGGAATGAGTTACCACTACATGTCAGGCTCCCACTCTGTTTTTAAGTCTTGTCAAAACACACATTTATTCCCTGGTTTTTGACACTGTGAGTTGATTTAACTTTTCTGTTATTTCTGTATTTTATCCTGTGTGCTTTGCTTGTTTGTCTTGTTGTACAGCACTTTGGTTGGCCTTGTTGCCACACATTTTTGGACTTGAGCATACATTTATGTTTAAACACAGAGGCATTAAACAGCTTCATCTATCTTCAGTGTGAACTGGACAGAAAAGCTTTGAATGATCTCTAAATGTACAAACCCTGTCTCTGCCTCACCGTTCTCTGCATCTTCTCAGTGGTTCATCTCATGAACTCTGGTGAAAGACACAAGTTCAAACATTAGACCACGTTTAATACCCAACAATCGAAATAGTTTTACACCACACAAGCAGGACGTCAACAGGACAACAGCGAACAGACGGTTTTCCTTGGACAAAGAGACAACAGAGTCTGTGGAGGACAAACAACAACAAACGTGATTTGTGAGCATTTCAACAACTTGGCTTTTAGGCTCATGTATGTTTTACACAAAGTGGGTGATTCTAAGGCTTGTAACGACTTAAACACACATGAAACATACGAACAGAACCAGTCAAAGTTTGCACGTTTAAAGGGAATGGAGAGGTTTGGTTTGTGATCCAGATCCTCGACTCTTTATTGATAATTATGACCGTGGCTGTGACTTTGAGCAGCACATTGTCTCTGATTTCTCGGTTTTCAGTGCAGTAGTTGGTGGTTAATGTAACTTTTTATACCTACAGCTGCAAATAATACAACAAACACACTTTTAAATAACAAACCTTCAGTAATCAGTAAAACAGCACACATTAGAAATGAACATACTTCATACATGACTCCACGAAGTGCTGGATAAATGCACTAATCCAAGTGTTTGCGTCTATAAGTGCTCTCTTGTAGTTGCCTCAGGTCCAGTACTGTTAGTGGTTGAGCACAGTGCTGCACCGGTCCCTCAGAATGGTTATGATGCGGAAACTTAACACAAATGCATAAGAAAATCCTGCTTCCTGTCAGTTAGTTGGAAACACCATGAGTTGTTTGAGTTTGAGTCCGAAGAGCTGAAATGTTGATCAGAGGAGCAGAGACCCAACAAACATTAGCTCGGCTGCGTGGCACGACATCCACAGCTCGCTCTCTGTTGATAGGATGAAATGTGACGCCCTCGTGAGTGCAGCTGGACTGTGAGGGAGGAACGACGTCACCCCTGCAGGTCGAAGGTGCGCAGGCAGTGGCTGGAGCAGCAATAGGCCACAAAACTCACAGTTGTCCTGCAGAGAACAGAAACGTCAGAAAGAAGTCCGTTATGTCATTACGTAAGGGAAACATGAGCACTGGGGGGGAGCTGGTTCGTTCTGACCTGCGGTGCACTCCTGCCAGGGCTGTGTCCCTCAGGGGGAACAGTTTAGGGTAGATGATGGTGAACATGGCTTGGCTGCACCGGTGACAGTGACCTAAAGGGAACTGCAGCAGGTCCAGCAGGCTCTTTGGGAGACTGATGGGGGGCAGCAAGCTGAGTCCTGAAGAGGCAACACAAGGAGTAAGTGTGAAACGACGTGGTCAAAGATGTTACGCCCACTACTAGTGAGGGAACGAGCGTGTCCTCGCCTGATGGGTGGTGATGGTAGAGGCGGTGCAGAGTCCTCATCGCCAGCTCCTCCAGAGGGACCACGTCATCCGTCTGCGAGCCGATCACCTTCACTTCAGCTGGAAGACCCACCAGAACCTCACCTAGAGCCTCACTCAGAGCCCCACGCTCCAGCACATTAGAAGATACTCCACATCTGTGCAGATGCAACACACATGGATAAAGCCCGCTAGAACTGAAGGGATATTTAATGTTCTGCAACAATCTGAAGCAAATGAAAATAAATGAAGCTGAAGCTTCTCTACAGAACACACAGCACTGAGGTGAGGTGGTGTCCTCAGATGACGTGACTGCAGTTTAGATCCAGTTAACCAGAGAACTTGCTGAAAAACAGCTAAAAGTGGCTAAAAAAAAAAACTTTCTGAAATGTAGCTAAAATGGAAGAACAAGCACAAATTACCAGAAGAAAGCAGAAAGAACACATATTTGCTGAACTAGGTTTACATAAGAAGAAATGAGCACAAAAATTAGGTAACTGGCCAAAAAAAAAAAAAAAAGCTGAAATTAGCAACAACAACAAAAAAATAGCTGAAAAGTGGCTGAAAAGGCAGAAGCTTAAACTACCAGAAGGAAGCTGAAAGAACTGAAATGAGCTAAAAAAATGTGGAATTAAATGAAAAAGCTAAAATCAGCATCAAAACTGCTAAATATTAGTTGAAAGAGCAGAAAAAACTGAAATTAGCAAAGAGAAGTTAATCGGGTTGAAAGTAGCAAAAATTACCATGAAAAACTTAATTTATCTGAAAACAGCTGAAATTAGCTAAAAATGCTAAATAGTTATCTGAAAAGGTAGAACAAACTTAAATTAGCCAAAGAAAGCAGAAAGAACACGTGTTTGCCCAATTAGGCTGAAAGAAGCAGAAATGAACATACCGGTAAGTGGATATTTTCTGAAAAAAGCTGACATTAGCAAAAAGCAGCTGAAAAGTAGCTAAAATTTCAGAAAGAAGCGTAAACTACTAGAAGCAAGTGGAGAGAGCACATTTTTGCTTACCTGAGTTGAAAAAAGTAGAAGGGAGTGTAAACAATGTGGATTTAGCCAAAAAGGCTAAAATGAGCATAAAAACAACTAAACAGTAACTGAACTATCAGAAAATGCTGAAACTTGCATATTAAGCTGAAATTAGTAGAAAGAAGTTAGAAGAAGCACAAAAATATAGTTAGCAGAAATAAATCTGGAAGAGGCACAAGACAGCTGGAAAAAAAACAGCTGAAATTAGCTGAAAGTAGATGAAAAAAGTTGAAATTTGCACAAGGAAGCTGAAAGAAGCTGAACCAGAACAAAATGAGAAAGGAGCAGTAAAAGGTTGTAAACACATCTAAAGATGTGAAGGATTTAAAATGAGCGCCATTCATTTCCTGTGAGGAAAAAAAAAAATGTCAGAAAAGGCTAAATATTTCAAAAAGCTAAAGTTGCACCAAGGACTGTCTTGAAAGAGCTGAACGTTTTGTTGAAATAGCCCAAAAAATTGCGGAACGAGAAAGATGCTGAAAAAAGTATGGATGAAATATGACTCACAACAGTGTGAATGCTTCACAAATAAACATTCGCACAATACACAACATCTGAGGTGTGTGAAGCGTGTTACCCGCTGCATCCGATGACCTTGTTGTACAAGTAGGACGGGAGCCCCTTTAGGTTCACGTTGTTGTCCACAAACACGAACTGCAGCTCCCACGATCTGCCCAGATCTGAAACACACACGACCGTCAGACGCCTCTGCTACACCGCAGCAAGGTACCGACAGGACAGAGGACCGACCGAGTGGCAGGAAGGTCAGCCTGTTTGCTGCCATGGAGAGCTGGTTGAGGCGGTGCAGCCAGCAGAGCTGCCGAGGAACGTGGCTCAGCAGGTTGTGGTCCACCGTCAGGTTCTGTAAGGAGAGGCACCGGTGCAGGCGGTCCGGTAGTGACATCAGCTGGTTCATGGCCACATCCAGAGTCTCCAAGTCCTGCAAATCACCGATCTCTGTGTGTGACAGACGGAATCGAGTCAGTGACGTTAACAAAACCAGCACTTATCTTTAATTGATATTTTCAAACGGCTCACCTGCAGTTTTATTTATTTAGCCTCATTCAGAAGAAAATAAAATACAAGTAGATGAGATATGAAGATAAAAACAACTCTCTGATGAGTACCGATCAGAATACTTTTTTTTTGTTGTAACACTTGCCCCTGGAAAAGCACTTAGCAAAATCTCCTGATGCATGCTCAATAATCCAAGTAGATAAATGTAAGTCAGGTCCTCTGAAGCTGACAGGCCATCCTGAAGAAGTGTTTTGGAGAAAAGCTGAAATGTTTCAACAAAGAACGATCCATCCATAGGACATGACTTAATCTTGTTAGATTTAATAAAACTGTTCAATTTAAGCCAATAAACAAAAGCACCAAAGTACAAACGTAATATTTAGCCTGAAACGGGTCAATTTATCTGACCCCAGACTAAACTTATTTGTCAAACAGGCGACCATAAAAAGTAAAGAGTATAAAACATTTTGATGGTAAGAAATCTGACACAGACACAATAAATAACAGTAAATATGAACATGCCCAAAATATTTACAACCACATACACAATTTACAGTCAAAAAATTCCTACATGTAATATAAGTACATACAGTTGCATGTTCAGGCGGCACAATGACTCAGGTGGTAGAGCAGCCACATCTCAGCGAGAAGGTCGCCAGTTCAAATCCCGGCCAGGGGCCTTTCTGGGTGGAGTTTTCATGTTCTCTCCGTGCATGTGTGAGTTTTCTCTGGGTACTCCAGTTTCCTCCCACAGACCAAAAACATGCATATTAGTCTGATTGGTAACTTGTCTCTAGATGTGAGTGAGTGGTTGTTTGTCTCATTTGTAAGTGTCCCAGTGATGGACTGGAGACCTGCCCAGGACGTACCCTGCCTCTCGCAGTGACTGGGCTCCAGTGACCCCCAAGATCCAAAATGGAAGAAGCGGATAAAGATAATGGATGGATGGGGTGCATGTTCAATATTTATTTATTCTCAGTAAAACAAGACAGAGATCTAGATTTTCTACATTTAGTCAATCTATATTTTGGTCAAAAACCTCTGCTGCCCTCTGCTGGCCATAAAAATCTTTAAAATTCTCACAGGCTGGTCGAAAAGATGCCAAACAAGACTGTGCGCTCTTTAATCTGCCAGCCCATAATGTTTTTATGTCCAAAGAACATTGACATTTAAATACCCTGATGCATGCTCATGCTTGACATGTTAAGGTTTGAGCTTTTAGACTTTTATATCAGCGGCTACTATGGAATGGCAATAGATTTAAATTACAGTGCAAAAGTCTTGAATCATCCTCCAGTTCTTTATAATTTACCTTCAAAGATAGTCGGTGTAACGGAATGACTGACAAAGTCTTTTGGATAAAAGATGAAACGTTTCAACAAGAAGAATTTGTCCAGACGACCTGACTTTATCTTGTGAGATCTTCTATGTAACGTTCTAAAGTGGTTCAACTAGTTTTTTTTTGTTTTGTTTACTTTGGTTGCTTTTTCACTCACAGTCAGTCGAGGATCCGATCATTTTAAGAGGATGGTTTTTGTTTTGTTAAGCTACTTGAATCTGACCTATGTTTTATTTTAATGTTTATGCCAAATGCCAAAGATAAGTTTGATGAACATTAAAAGGTGTTTTAGCACCAGCATAGTGATCCCTAAAGATCTATCAGCTGAGGGATGTTGCCTCTTTCAGGTCCCCCAGCAGGTATTTGTTAAATCCTTTTCTTGAAGTCATGACTCTCAAAAACTGCTCACCTGCTGCAGATACTTTTTAAACTTTCTCTTGTCCTTCATGTGTACCCTGTCCTCACATGTTAAACCGATACTGCACAATATGCTATCATGGTCAGGTACAAGGACTGGGCAGAAGAAAATGTAAAGACAAAACTAATAATAATAATAATAAAACAGTAAATGTTCAATGGAAAACTTGGAAAAACCTTCAAAAAGTCTGAAGAAATCATGATCAAAATCACTACAAAAATAGAAGCTAGTCTGGCTGCATGGAAGCAAAGTAAAAGTGTAAAACGTTTTTACTACACTAAACAAATTCTTACACATGTAACTGAAGTAAAAAAAAAAAGAATGGCTTTATTTTACCTGGAGGAAGGCATTTAAGTTGATTGTTGGACAGTCTCAGGTGTCGTAACGATCTCAGTCGACCTATCTCTGGACAGAGGAGCTGGAGGGCGTTATTGCTCAGGTCTAACGACTGCAGTCTGGACAAGTTTCCAATCGCTGGAAATCAAATCAGTCCCCCACTTTACTTCAAGCAAGTGAACTAATCATATCTGCTCTTCACTCAGTCCTGATGTGATACAGCCCATTACTGTAGACTTACCTTCAGGGATGATGACTATGTTGTTTGAATGCAAGTACCTAGAATTAAAAAAAAAAAAAAATCGTTATTATTTATAATAAACGGGCCATAAGGCTGATTTTTGGAGGTCTTAATCATCCACTGAAAATAATAATAAAAACTTTAGCAGAATCCTTACAGTTCAACAAGATTTGGGAGCTTCTGAGCAAGACTGTCCGGCTGATAAAAGACAGAAAAAAAGCATACATGTAAATGATTAGTTATGTAGAGACAAATGTTTGTTGTGTCCAACACAAACAAAATCAGATGTGCTCCTTGAGAATATACCAGTGTAGTGAGTGAGTTTCTCTTCATGTACAGTCTCTCCAAGAACTGCAGTCCTTCATCTTTCAGGAGCTCCACTGGGAAAATGTTCAGGTTTTTGTAGTTCAGAAACAGGTTTTTGTGGCGCTCCTTCTTGGCCATAAATATAGTCTGGTGAAGTTCAGTAGCCATTTTATGAGGTGAACTCCTCCTCCTCCTCCTCCTGGATGAAGAAAACTGTCTGCTGAGTCTTCTATGGCATTACTGTCAAACACAAACAGGGCACTTAGGTTCATTTTTCATACTTAAATACAGTTCTTAACCCGGGTCCCGACCGATCCTGTAAGGTGTCGCTTAGATGAACTCGCATTTTAGTTTTGGCAGAAGTGTTTTAAGACGGATGCCCTTCCTGACACAACCCTCACCATTACCGTACCCTGCCATGGTGTAACACCGGCATAACAGATACACTGGCTTGTGCTCCCTAGTGGATGTTTTTGATACTTAAATATACAAATTATCAGAACCACGAAATGAAGAATGAAAGTAGAAAATTTTACTAAAGTAGCTTTAGCTTAGGGAAGACAGCAACAATACGAAACGTCATTAATAAAACAGCTAGCACACACTGGTTCTTAACGGTATGTTTAGGAGCAGAAAAATAATATTTTACCTTTCTTGTGCAGAACCAGTATTGTATTATAACTGGCCAACATGTTCACATAGCATGGAAAGGGTAAAATGTACGCCTGAAGGCTTAAAATCGCTAAACAAGAAGCTGCTGCAGAACAACATAGATCTATTGTAAACAATGACGTCACATCATTCTTCTTCGCTTTAAATTAACGGCAGGAATCACCACTAAGAGACAATGCTGCCCTCTACTGTTACACTTTTGAACCGCGTAGCATGACATTTTGAAGTTTTATTCATTTAGAATAATAAAAAAATAAAAATAAAACAAACACGACCTGTTATTCCTTATTAGTACGCTACTCAGATAAATAATGTTAACTTACTTTTGTATATGAATGTTCTTTCTCTCGCTATACAGTATAAACAAATTTAATTCCATTAATTTTCACGTGGGATAAAAAAAAAATCCTCCATGCTTTTTTTGTATTTTTCCACTTTATCCTCGCATCAAAATTCAAACATTTGTAAAAGTGAAGACCTCATTTATTTTAACAGACTCACTTGGCAGACAAACTGTACCTTAATGGTTAGTGCTTTTTTAGAAGCTCCATTTATTTCTAAGTCTGTTTTTATTTAAGTTTTGATGCCACTGCTGTAGGTCTAAAATAACTGAAGGTACAAGCTGAATTTAAAGTGATACTTATTTTTATATACAATGTTTTTTGTAAGGTGATCTGACCAGTGAAACAAATCTTTTGACATGCCTGCCAATGAATAAGATTTTTGAGACCAAATGAAAATAGAAATATAGGAAATTCTGACATAAATTTTTCTGGAAGGTATCATTTTTTGTTAGTTTTTTTTTTTTCATTGCAATGTGATAAACATTTCACTTATTTAAGGATTCTTTTGCATTTTTCCACTTTTAAATGCTGAACCGTTTCCAAACACAAACATTTAATTTATTTTACTGTGAAATTTGGAGTCTTTCCAGACAACAGAGCATTTATACATTTATTTTTGCAGCACTCTGCTGTAGGTATGTTATCAAATGCAAAATAATTGAATGTGTAAAGGATTTTTTTTATTTCTGTCTCATCTAAAAACCGACTATTCTCATGCCAAAACATTTTTTTTTATTTGTTATACATAAGTCAAAGACTTATCTAAAAAGTAATATATATACAGTATATATATATATATATTTATATACAC
>JARVGS010000761.1:22378042-22389128 GCA_031762315.1 Hypsolebias antenori | reverse complement strand
CGCCATGTGGCCGGCGTTCCGAGTTACGGCAAAATCGACCTACGAACGGTCCTTAGGTCCGGAACCCGTTCGTAACTAGAGGACAGCCTGTACTGTACTACTTATTACTTGTACCATCCCTACTTCACAGTTTTTCCACTTATTGCGGGGCTTCAGGGTACAGATCCCCAGTGATAAATGAGGGACCACTGTAAATAAACAAAATGTCAAAATTTATATACATGCACACAATTGATCAAACTCACAATAAGCATCAATGCATTCATTTTTATTAAGTTTTGCTTCCAAGTAACTAGATTTCTAGATTGTCTCCTCAAAAAAAATTTTAATCAATATTTTTCTGGGCTGTCTTACAAAAAAAATGGCTTTGCTGTTGTTATACACTACATATACTGACCATTTACACAAAATGTCACTTCAGTTTAAGCAATGAAGTACTGTTGAACATAATCATGACATCATAATACATCATTGTTAAAGTACTTTTTATAGTATAATCATTTTTTAAGTGATGTGTCAAAAAGTTATTATTAGTTATTCTTAGTAGGTCTCAACGTGTTGTGTGCTTTGCCTCTTTCTTCATACATAATATGGAAAGAGAGGCAAACTTCTTCCACGCTAAACTAATGGCTGTCCAAACAAGTGATCATTTTTGATTTGTTTTGTTTATTAGGTTTATAAAACCAATCTTTCTCAGTACCAGCATACCAGAACATTACATTAGCTAATAAATCTCCACACTTGTGTGACACTTCTTGGTTTGCTGCTGCAGCTGCTTTTCCAACCAGACGTTTGTGTCACCACACAAATGTGCATGCGTGTAGACCACGTTTATGTCAGTGGTGTTGAGGCTGTGAATCTGTCTGTCAGTCCAAAAGTTGAATAGACTACCCCTTCAAGTTTTTTTGTTGTCAGTAGCTTGTTGTAAAAAAAAAAAAATATTGATTCACAACTGTTTTTAATGATTCATAGTTGAGTGTAAAGTGGCTCAACAAACAGCTAGCACTGTGCTGAAAATGTGCAGGAAAAACCAGTCTTCATCCAAAATCTTTGTAAAACTTTTATAAACCATGGAGATTCAGTGTTCATCTGTACTCATACAGTTATCTCTATATTGTTTTTGCTTAAAAGAAACAAACTTTCCAGTGATTTTCAATCTACTGTGTCTTCAGTCCACCCTCCTGCAGAGAGCCGTACTGTGTGGTTTGTGCTTATGATGATATGTATGACTGTGACAAATCTACAGTGGTAATTGTCCAAAGAGGTGTAGCCGTTCACACGTTTACAGTTTACATACAGCACAGTCTTCATTATTGAAAGGTGCATCACGATGTGACAGCATGTACTCACTTTTCATTTGTTTTAGTGTCTCGTTTTGCTGCCTTTGCGCTCCCTGCATGCTGGATCCAGAGTTGCTCTCATTAGCTGCATCAAGCTCTTCCCCTGGTTTGCTGCAGTGTCCATGTCCTGGGAATGGTCTCACACTGTTTAGCACTGTCCCCAGGTATCGCCATCATACTTCCTCCTGCTCATTCCGGATTTGCACCCATAAATAAAGTTCTCTCTTCCTGCACAACACATCTTAATTCCCAGATTTCCACGGGGCATGCTGTGGACCTTTTGCCGCCTTCACGATGCGGCGGGCTTCCTGAGCGGGATCCCAAAATGCAGAGGTTTTCATGCGTTACATTTATTTTCAAATTACCAGTAATGATGCTATTTTACACAAAGCCATGAGGCTGAAAGATGTGAGGAAACCATTGTTTAAAAAGCATTCATAAGTGACTTTTTGTGTTTCAACTAAACTGCAAATTAATAACCAGACATGATGATGTGGTGAAATATGAGCAAAATAAACAAATAAACTGAAGAATGGTGGCAAGCAAAGTGGACTTTTGTCTTGACATTATTCATCCCATTTGTATTGCAAGTGCATTCATTTTGTAAAGTCCTCTTAGCTTTGTCGCTTCAAATTATCCAAAAATAGTTAAATTTTACATTTTACAAAATCATAATCAGGTGTTTCAGTGTTAAGGAATGCAGCATTAGGTGGAAAAAGATTTTTAAAAAAATCTTGTAAATCTGGAGTGTTTGACCCATAATGATTCAATCCTGTCAAGGTTATGCGATTTGTTTCAGCCGACGAGAGGTTTTTTTGTTTTTAATTTGAAGTTTAGCTAAAAGCTCTCCTCAACGCTCTATAAAAATAACCAAATGCATGTTCTCTCTATAGAAAAGTTCCTGTTTTATGTTTGTCAGGAAGCTACAGAGGAATCTGGAGCAAAGATAAGCCTGATTTGTCACTTTTGATCTTTATATCATCCCGCATACTCATCGGGAGCTTTATCTTGTTTAAAATAATTACTGCCTAAAACAAAACAATAATACGGCATGTTAGATCTGCATATTATAGTAACAACTCTTGTTACGCACTGCTGGTTTGGATCGATGCTGTGAAGATTGTAGGATGTTATAAATGCCATTCAAAAATCCACTTTATCTAATAGTTCTAATTTACTCAATGAGAAAACAAAAAGGCTGATGTGGCAGCAAAACTGCTTACAACCAAACACAGTATGAGACTTGAAGGAAATTAACAGGAACGGCTTGGGAATGACACAAAGTAATAATATGGCACGGGTTTTAAAGGGCAAAATGACAAACACCTGGGGAAGACAGATGAGGAACAGGTGAGAGTGGGAGGGGCAGGAGCTGAGCTACATGAGGGGAACACACTGGAGCTGGAAACACAAGTGCAATCAAAATCACAGAAAAACAAATACAAAAACCACAAGAAGACCAAAACACAACACACACACACAGAGATCTTGACAGAGACTTACCAAAGTAAATACAATGAAAGAAATAGCTGGCCATTTTCATACACAATTCTAAAAAAACTAACACGACTTAACACGTTAGGTCACAGGGGTCACTGGTGCCCATATCCAGCACTCCCTGTGCAAGAGGCAGTGCACGCTCCCTGGACAGGTCTCCAGTCCATCACAGGGTCACATAGAAACAAGCAACCATTCACTCTCTCACTCACACCTAGGGACAATTTAAGGTTACCAGTTAGCCTAACGTGCACATTTTTTGGTATGTGGGAGGAAACTGGAGTAGCCTGCTGGAGAAAACCCACGCATGCACGGAGGGAACATGCAAACTCCACATAGAATCCGATTCTGTCCCCCTCCCCACCCACTCCCTTCTCCAAGGTTGTGGACCTGTGACAGAGCTCAGCCGAGCTGGCTGACAAACAAACATCTCTTATCAGGACTATGGCTGGGGGGAGGGGGCTCTGGACTGTGCTTCCCTCAAACTCAATGCCTCCACTGGCCTCCTTCGCCTCCCCTGGTGCAGCAAACTAAGAGATGTGAAGGCGCCAAAGGGTGCGTCGCTCACTTGGTGGTCGTGCCAGGACCCCCACCCTCTACCCACTCCACACGCATATGTATTATGTCTATTTTTGTTGCATTGCTCTGAGATTTTTTTCTAATGCCTCAAACTGTGAGGGATCTTTTTTTTATACCACTCTTGTTTTCTTCCCTTTTTCTTATCTAAGCAACAGGGGTAGCACATCTTAGAAGCTGCAGCCCCCCTGTACACGTCTATCTTTAAGATGGCTGTACCAAAATAAATTTTGTTGAACTTCACTGTGCAAGGATAATAAAAGCATTCCGATTCTGAAAAACCCATATGCACGGAGAGAACATACAAAGTCCACCCAGAAAGACCCCTGGCCAGGATTCGATCTGGCAGCCTTTGCACCGAGAGGCAACAGCTCTACCAACTGAGTCACCGGGCTGCCCTATAGGTCTCCTTTTATTTTTTTTTTCTTGACAGTTTTGTTTGTAAATGATGTGAATGCACATCTTGAAATCCCATTAATAGTTTGGTTGAAGCTGAAAACAAAAATGAATGGAAGTCAAATGAACCTAAAACTTATACACTGAAGGATGGTCTTGGTAGGGTCTTGGTGATGTCTTCTGGTGGCTGTTAGGAACACAGTGGGCTTCCCATTACATATAGTGACTGGAGTGCGATTGGTCCTGGAGGATTATGGTAGTTTCTCATTGTAGTGGTAGAATATTGGGGTAGAGTGTATGGTGGTAGCATATCCATGATGTTGAACCTGAGTGCCCTGGCTGGGCTTGAACATTGAGAAGTTGAAGCAGGACTTGTAACTCTGTCTTAAAGCTGAGGCTTCAACTGTTCCAGTTATGGAATCAACGCTAATGTGATACCTGTGGTTTTAGCATTGTGGTAATATGACATGCTCTTCTTAAGCGTAGCTACAACCAGAGCTTGTCCAAGAAACTCTGATCTATACCACGGTGTCAAACTCAGTTACAAAAGTCATGGGCCAATTTCAGTAAATACTTTAACTCAAGTCAGATAGATGGCATGTTTTCTTGCTTGCAGGTT
Source organism: Hypsolebias antenori (assembly GCA_031762315.1). Lineage (NCBI taxonomy): Eukaryota > Metazoa > Chordata > Actinopteri > Cyprinodontiformes > Rivulidae > Hypsolebias > Hypsolebias antenori. Next base: position 22,384,700 of record JARVGS010000761.1, on the reverse strand, counting down.
CCTCTGCATAGAGCTTGATCTGTCTCATTTGACATTCTCTATTGTGCTTTCCGGAAAAATCCAACTTTTTTTTTTTTTTGCTTCAAAGTTAGCCAGCTGGCATGAGAAGTCCACACTAAATGAAATGTGTTTTTTAGGCAAAATGATAAGCGATAAAAATATTTTAATCATCATCTTGGAAGGTCAAGTAACATGTTAACAGGGGCTAGATTTGGCCCGTTGGCCTAGGTTTGGACAGGTGGTTTATACTATTACCATCTAGATCATAATGAGGGTGAAGAAGAGCAGCTCACAGACGGTGAAGATAAAAAGGAAAACTCATTTTGTGCGTACAGAAAGTGTAGCAGAGTCCTGATTGCCTTCAGCCTGAAGGATGCCGAAATTTGCCTCAGTCCACCTACATTTTAATGTCATGATGGGTCATCTTCCAGTATGAAGGGGGACCTAAAACCTCTGAAACATAGCATCTACAAGAATAAAACAAAATGCATTTCCTCTTAGAGCATCTCTGTGTTAAATATAATTGAAATCACCACTTAGGCAAAGCATCCATATGCATTTGTTCAGTTACATACGCCACCGAAACGCTGAAAAGTTACCTCTGACTTCCATTAATCATGATAGTTAAATGTTTCATTAATGTTGAAAATCTGAGCCATTCTGTGCCCCACGTGTTTTCCTCTGGCATAGTTTTGTCATTATTTTACACGGAGTTACATCCTGCAGGCGTTTTAATAAGATAAAAAAGAAATATGCAGTGCGACTTGAATATTACTTCATTATTAAATACCCAGCTCTTGCATTACAATGCACATTATTGTACTGTGATAACGACACAAATATATTAAAAATTTACATGATTTCCATAAGATTGCTTTTAGACGCAAGCAATATGGGACATTAGAAACAGCAATCAGTTCCCCCTGTATTTTGTCCTTTTGCTGAATATTGCGCAATAAATGTTGCTGTGGTTTATTCATATCTTTAAATGTTTGAGTGAAATGTGTTAAGAGGACTGCAGTAATCTTTCCGCCAACAGAGCAGTGCATAGGTTCCTTTTCTCTGCATAAAAGTAAAATAAATGTGTATTGGTTACATCAGTAGGTGGGCGTGAAGTTGTAAGGTGCACATTTGTGATGCAAAGACCTGGAGACCAGATAATGCAGACGATGGCGACACCAGTTCAGCATCAGGGGAAAAGAAAAAAAAAGAACGTCCTTGAAAACTATTTTTGTCTGATGCAACAGCAAACTGTCTGTGTCAAGAACAATTTTGAATCTACAGCTCTGCAAATATGTTTAGCAGTGACAGTCGTCAGCTGTCGTCTGTTTTTGAAGTTTGATGCGTCACATTTCCAAGCAAAGAGCATCATTCCTTTGTTGTTGTTGTGAGATTTTTTTTTTTGTCATTTAACTTCTTTTAAAAATCACACCGGGCTCAGCACCCCCCACTCACCCAGACATCAGGGGATTTGTTCCTCCGAAAATGATTTTTCTGCATCTACCCTAATGAGACCGTCTCACCGTTTCCATAGTGACAGTCACAAAACTGTCAAGTTTTTTTTTGCTCTTTCAAAAATCTTGCGGGGTGTGTTCTGCAACTGTCAAAGACACATTTTCAAACGGCACATAGTTTTCCTTCAAAGGTGAACCCCTCCGTTTTTGGTGAACTCAGCCAGTTTTGTGAGCGCTTCTATCCAAACACGCAGCTTCACACTGTCGAAGAAGAATGTGTCGACTGTTGAATAAATAAAGCAGAAACATGTGGCTGAGTCGTCGTTACTTGTTGGTTGGGTTATTCCAAAGCTTTATGTGGATTAAACTGCAAATTGTGATTCTAGATTCACTACTAAAACCAATATCGCCCACTACCTTTAATGTCTAAAACTGACGGCATTGTAGACGTCTTGGTCAAATCTTAAAAACAACTAATTTCATGTGATGTTGCAACATGTCAAAGTATGTGTGGAGCAAGATCTATTTACATTATCGTTAAAACAGTTCGAGCCATTTTTTTTGTCTGTGGCAGCCATCTTGAATTGCACTGACTCTCAAAGTTAATCAGTTTCGTTGATGACTTTCTAACAGCTTAAAGTTTAACCAGTGACAAATGAAATATTTTGCTAACAGACAAACATGGTTGACTCCATCAGTTAATGCTAAAGTTTTAGGCAAAAATATTTTATAATAGGTATGACTTGGTGTATGTTTCGTCAACGAATTTCAGCAACAGCCGCAAAAATAATTTACCGTAATTTGCCATATAAGTTGCAGTTTTTTGCATAAATTAGCAAGCACTGTGAGTTATACAGTGAAGCAACTTATTTGTTTTCTCCATATTTATAACCTAATTTTGGGCTGAGATTGGACGAGTTCATTCATTCTGACATGGGAAATATTGAACACTACCATTTTCAGCCACTAGAGGGCAGTCAAGTAATATGGCAAGCCAACTGTCTCGTTAATAGGTAAAAGTGGCTATTAATGAGGCACTTGGCTTGCCGTAACAATCCACCTTCGTCTCGCTCCAGAACTCCTGGAGCAAACATGAAATCAGTTGCATTTCACCGAACTACTCAGGCAAAATGCAGCTGATTTGACCGTCAAAGTGCATTTATTAAAGGAAAAGTTCAACTGAGACACCTTTACTATAATGTCAAGCAAACAAATAATTTAGAGTGTTAATCTTGTTAAATTCTTGTTTAAGTCCTCCCGCGGCTGCCATTTGGCAGCCAGTCCATTTTTTTGGCACAACACCGGCCCACGTTTGCAGATGGTCAGCAGTGACACAACAAACGTGACGAGTCACTGGTGATGCATAATACATGCAACTTATGCAATAAAGCAACTTATTTATGTTTTTTCCTATTTTATTAGACATGTTTGGATTGATGCAACTTATACGGCGGTGCAACTTGTACGTCGGAAAGTACGGTAATCAGTTGTCTTTACAATGGACTGAACAGTAGTCATTTTTGTACTTAAGTCAGTTGGCTGTGAAGAACATCTTGAAGTGGATTGGCTCCAAAAGGTAATCAGTTGTAGAGGTAAACCCATTTTTATTTCTTAAAAGTTTCATTTGAATCCATATAGGGGTTCACAATATAGTTTGTTAAAAGACAAACGTGCACACGCACACAGGAAAAAAACATTGTCACCCGCCTTGGCCTTTTGGTGAAGAGTGATAATAAACATGATGCTTATTATTTAAATAGAGGACAGCTCCTCAGAATCAAACCCAGAGTGATTCCTTTATACTATAATGGAACAGGTGTAACCAATAAAGCAAGGGTCGCCAACACGGTGCCCGCGGGCACCTGGTCGCCCGCAGGTACTGCGTGAGTCGCCCGCGGGCCATGTTCATAGTAATCATTCTCAAGGTTCACTGCCTAAAAATTGTCTTTAGGTATATGTTTTTATATTTACTTAATAACATTTGCATGGATCTAATAACCGATTACAGTTTTTACATGTAATTCTTTGTGTATATATTAGTGACTTTGTTTCGGGTCATAATTCAGAATCACGCACCTCGATCGCTGAGCGGCGCAGCTACCAGCTGGTTTACCTCTCAGAGTTGAGGGGAAATTACAGAAAAATGTAAGGAAACATCATATTTTCAGAGTTGTTGGGAGGAAGAGGTATTTTTTTTTTAAACACTCGTGAAAGACAAGTGTGCATGTGTGTCTCATTTACAGCAAAATGCCACAATGTGGAGCGACAGGCCTCCAGTCCATCAGAGACAACCTTCCAAAGTCACAGCTGTGGGTAGCTTACACAGAAGAGGATTCAAACTGAGAGCTTGAATTCTAATGATTAAGTGCTAATAATAATTTATCATATCTGCCACGGCAAATTATTATTGATAATTTTTTTGTGAGTAGTCCTTAACATTAAGATGTGAACATGCATTATCTTCACATAAGTAGTCTCTCGTTTATCGTGGGGGATCCGTAACCTGAAGCCCTGCGATAAGTGAAAAATCCCAAAGTAGGAATAGTATATACCGGGTAATATATATGTTTTTCTTTTTTTTTTTTTTTTTAAGAAATAGCTTTGGTGACCTTCCCTGACATCAATAAAGCCACACAGTGCTTTGATTTGAGCTCTGGTTTAAGAGCCACTGCCCTACAACAAGGCACATGTGACCACAGAGGACACTGAAGGAGTGAGAGACATCAAAGCCCAACACATTCCAGCCCTTTACAAAGAGAGAACTCGTGTGTCTCCTTGGTTGGACCTGGAGGTGTAAATGCTCTGGTCGACTGCAACGTGCAAGGCCTGCAGATGAGTCCTGTCAAACCCTACCTTTGTACCTGTCTTCTTTTTTTTGCCAGGGCACTTGTCCTGGCAGGGAAACAGTAGATGTAGCACAGCAGATCTCGCAGACATGCCTTCACTGTAATCCACTCCGGACTACACAGACATGTAAGGCACTCTTTGGGCTCTGCCAAGTGTATCCTCCCCTCAAATCATATCACCGTGAAAATTGGTCCTTTACTTTTCCCTTCCTTTCTCGTCTTCGCCGTTTCTCGTTCTCCCTAAATGTCCTCGTTTCCGTTCGCACATATTTTGGCGCACTGAACCGTGTGAGACGGGCCCCTTCTCCTCCAGCAGATCTGGATGTCAATCAAGCACCACATGGCACGCTTCGTCGTGATTGACGGGTGATGCAGATGCACATTTCAGGAGCAATGGAGCTCCGGCAAAACAATGAGGACAGGAGGAAACTGTTCATTGCACAAGACAGGGGGCAGTGAGCAAAGATCAGCTGCACGCCGCAGCACTGATTTTATAATAGTAAACACGTCCGTGTAAAGTCTCTTTATACTTAGTTCAGATTGTCTATAAATATGTAAATCAATCATGTGACATTTAGTCCCAGGCTTTACGAGGCTCAGTGTTGAGCGATTGGCATGAGCTCAGTAAAAGCCAGTTGTCCAGTTTAAGAGAAAATGTGAAGGAGAATGAAGGAGGGTAGGATTAGCCGGTGGCTGTCTGTGAGCTGCAGTGGGCCACAGGGCAGGTGAGAGGTGAGGCAGTGAAGCGAGAGCAAAACGAGGGGGAGGGCAACGGCTGATTCATCCACACCCCTCCAGCAAATATAAACCCATTTCATGTCTATATTGTCAAACATTAACATAGCTAAAATTAAAGATTCTCCTGGGAATAAAAACAAACTTCTCGGTAAGCTTGTCAAATAAAAATATTTTTGGTGCATCAATGATAATCCATATGTCTTTTTCCCTTCAGAATAAATTCATTTTTTTTTTTATTTCCCCCTCTTTTCTCCTGCCAGGCTCTTCAGCTGACCGAACAATCTCCTGTAAAGTAAAATGTCAAGGTCAACTTTTGTCTTACTAAAATGACTCATGTCAGTCTCATCTGTTCTGGGCCTGTTGGTCTTTTTGGAATCGGAGGATCCTCTAAACGAATGTGTGCGTCGTTACACATTTCACTTGCACAGCAGCGTCGTGTCTGAGAACCGACTTAGGTGGAAGCAGGCTTTGTTTGAAATTCGAAGATGCCGGCGGGACGCCAGAAATGGGATGCAGGAGAACGTGATCTTGTATCGGTCTCGATAATCTGTCTAAATCGCAAAGAATGGGTGACATCACTCAGACAGTTTTGATATTGGGCAGATGTGTATGTGAGCATCTTTTGAGGCTTCCCTGGTGATGAACACAAAGAAAAGACAGACTTTTATAGTGAAAGGTTATGAACAGTCACTGTATCTTATCATGTGTGAATTTATGTGACAACTCTAAACACCCATATGAAGAATATCATTATACCAAATACAGCAGGCAGTAAACTGCACACTGGCAGTGCCAGTTGTCTTACCTGGAAACAAATATTAAAAATGTACAACAGTCATGGCCTAATGCTGTTCGGCTCACATTTTTGAGGGGTTTTAATGTTGTGAAATTTTGCACACATCATTTGAACACATAAATAACAACCACACTGGTTTGGTTTATTTGTCATGTGCAAAAATCAAACACAAGGTCAACAATGGAATGAAAAGCTGAGGACGAGCTGAACCGTCTCGACTCACCGAAAGAGAAACGACAGCAGCAAAAATACAAGAAACAAGGCGCCGACGTGAAAAAGCATATCTACAGTGGTTCGGTCAGCAGAGAGTTTTTTTCAGTGGCATGGTTCTGTTAGTGGCGTGGTCTTGTTAGCAGCGTTAGCAGGTTTTGTTAGCATGTCCCGCTAGCAGCTTGATGATAATAATGACCACAGCAGCTGTCCTCACAGACTGCCCTTCAGAACTTGGAACAGCAGACAGAAATCATCCAAGGTTTTCCCCACGGAGTCGAACACGTCCGTAGAATTCGGTCCATACAGGTAGGTGGAGGATCATGGAGACGGCCGCCATGACAGGCTGGAGCATGGTTTATATTACTGGTTCATATACTAGACACATAAAACTCAAAAATATTAATAAAATGATGAAATTTAAACCTATGGAGCACCTGGGAAACACTGTCCTACAGATGTGCAATGGAGAGCATCCTGTGCTCCAGCATCAACGTGTGGCATGGAGGCTGTACAGCTGCAGAAAGAAAAGCTCTACAGAGAGTGGTGAAGGCTGCACAGAAGATGTTGGAGTCAGTCTCCACCATCACAGACATCTACACCTCCAGATGCAG
>JARVGS010000761.1:22367607-22377942 GCA_031762315.1 Hypsolebias antenori | reverse complement strand
ATCTACACCTCCAGATGCAGGAAGAGAGCCACCTGCATCGTGAAGGACCACACTCACCCAGCACACACACTTTTTGCCCCACTCCCCTCAGGAAGGAGGTTAAGGAGCATCAAGTGTAGAACCACAAGACCGAGGAACAGCTTCTACCCTGAAGTTTTTAGACTCATGAATATCTAACCAGAATAATCACTGTGAAAAATCACATCATGTTGCTGCTGATCCATTTCATGTTGCTGTGTTCAACTGTTGTCATCTGCTCACACAGACTCGTGTTCGTGATGCTGTTCGGCATAATGGTTTTATGCTTAGTGCATATTTAGTTGATGTTTTTCTTAGTTCATACCTTAGTACTGTCTTTTACATTTTATTGTTGGATGTAACTGGGACCCTGAGTACACAATCTGGTTCCACCATATGTACCACATGTACCACATGCGGTGCGAATGACAAAGAAGCTCTGACTCTGACCTATTAAATCTGTTTTTATTCATTTATTATTTTATTCATTAGTTCAGTTACATCCTCCACACCCCTACTTCCAACAGTGTTGCTTAGTTGTTGATGACAGCTAAATAATAAATGTTTTTAAGCCTGACTGAGCTAAAGGCTAACCCAAACAAGGCTATGACCTACGTGAATTCCTACTACTTCAATCTCAAAACAGTTAAGATTGTTCAAGTAAATGCCATTCTATAAATTCTTAAATTGCTACGCAGCAATTTCAAAACAATTCCTGGGTATTTGCGAAAGAAAATAGCAGCAGCTGCCAGCTGTAGCACTTCCAGTGCAGATCAGGGCACTTCCTCCAGGAATATCATAACGTTATGTCAGAATACTTGTGTAACATGAAATTATATTCACTGTAAAAGATAAATTAATGTGTTACAAAAACTGCAACAATATTTACAGATTTGAAAAAAGTTGTCCACTGTCGTCTTCAAATAAAATATTGTTTTTGTCAGTTCTATAAAATATCCTTTTAAAAACAAAACAATGTCTAGAAATGTTTTATCCACACAGAAACAATTACTGGTATTATTATTGTAGTAGTAGTTGTAGATATTAAAAAATAAATAAATAAAAAACCCTCTAAACTGTGGCATTTTGTTGCTGACACAATACAACTCCAAAAACAGGAAACAAGGCGTGGAGCATGTACGTTAAGCTTACACTGGATGTGAAACATAAAAACTAGAAGAGGTGAGGCTGTGAAATCAGCATTTTCTAAAGATTGTGGTTTACCTGTCTACATGAAAATACAAGGGTAGCATTTTTTTGATGTTTTCACTCTGGACTCCATTAAAAAAATTAGATCTAACGCAGTGGACTGAGCAAAACTAAACATCAGACGAGAAGTACGGGACAACAGGTGCTGAGACGGCTCATCAGACAGGAGCAGAGGAGGACGGAGATGTTTGTGCAAGACTGAACAATGACCGGACGGTTTGAGAGGAGAGGTTTAAGTAAGGTAGAGGTAGAGGTGAGTAATGAGAGCACCTGTGATGGTTGCTGATTAGAGACAGGTGTGACTGTTAAAGACTGGAGAGGCAGGCTGAGGACTGAGTGGAGAGTGACAGAAGACAGAGTCAAAAACAACAGGAACAGAATGAAAAGTACAAGAAACAAATATAAAAGAAAACATACCCCGTCAACGTTTTATTAAATATATAACATAAACGTAAGCACATGTAGTTGTGAATGATTAAATGTATCAAAACACAGAGGAGTCCGTTTTCTGGCAACATACGTACATTTTCCCCTAGTTTAGAACAGACATTATTATTATTATTATTATTATTATTATTATTATTATTATTGGTGAAAATCAGGAATACTTTCAGAAGCAGTTGTCAAAAAGGTCCCCTGACATCAGAAAAGCCTTTAAAAGAGCAGGCAGTGATTTACGCAAAGCCACAGAAAATCTTTTGTGTTTCACTTTTAATTGCTAAGACTTAAAAAAAATGTACAATATTGGAGAACAACTTCTGAAACCCAACTGCCTGAACGTTGTGGATGTGTGGAGCTCATGCGGTGGATTAAAAGAAAACTGTCCCGCTCTCTAACAACAAGGACAGAACAGACAAGATGGCAAAAAAAAAAACAAAAAAAACATCTTGACAAACCACAATTTTTTTTTAAACTACTCTGTTGTTAGTTTTTAAAGAAAAGTTATTTGAGTGATTCTCAAAACAGTGTTCTTGTAGTTATTTCTGTTGTACAACTACCAGTTTATACCTTTTGCAAATAAGTTTGTAACTATTTACTTTATTCTATATTTAACTATAATTACTGATAATATTAATAATTATATTTACTTACATTTTTTTAATCACTTTGATAAAGAGATTAATCTGAATGAGTCTTTTGGGAGAGGGGAGTAGCGAGGGATTGGGGGGTCTCAGGAAGTATGAAAGGGGGGCTTTGAGGGAAATAGGTTGGGAACCACTGACTTAAAGCACCATTTTGATGTGAACATAAGGTTGAGACAATAAAAGTCTTTTGCATATCCACAAACACCATCCCTGCATGGATGGTGTTTGCGTTTCTAAAAAAAAACTGAGGTCATTCAAAGCACTATCTACAGCAGGTAAGATATTAACCATGCATAACCTTTCCACAGAACCTCACTTCAAAATACCGGATCAACCACTGTAACTTTTTTTTATTTTATTATATTTTTATAGTTGTTTTGCAGTTTAATCTAACAGTGAGGCTTTATTTAATTGCACAGTATGTTTTGAATTAGCTTTCCAAAGTGCAGACTTCTATACACATGCTAAGTCATGCCCCTCCAGATGCCCTCTGGGACATTAAAGCATATTTACCTGAACTGCAGCCCTCTAAGTGCCCCGATCATTCCCTGTGTCACAAGCAATCCACCAAGGCCACCGTGTATTTAATTAAACAGACAAGGTTTACCCGAGAATATATCCCTTCAGCATTCCACATCCATTTCAATGAGATGCATCTTATTTCTGTTGCAAAGGGAGAGTGATGGAATTTCAAATGGCAGCATAATTATGGTGTGCTTTTCCTTTCTGACAGAAAATCAGTAGCTGGTCCTGCAGGTGAAGTGAGCCTGGCTGACTTGAGCTTATTAGAGGCCATCAGGGGAGAGAATACACCTTTGACAACATTGACGTGAACGCTCTGGAAAGGAGCCGTATTAGCATACAACCAAGAAACGGGTCGAGCATTGTATTTATTTGATAGAAACAGTTTAGCAGCAACAGTAAGATAAATATTTTTGCTTCTTTCACGCTAGAAGTTCCTGAAAGCTTTTAGTAAAAAGTGCCTCACTTTGATAGTTCACTCACTCATTGTCTAACCAGCTCAGCCCGGTTCAAGGTTGCAGGCGGAGCTGGCGCCAACTCCCAGCAGTTAACCGCTGAGAGTTGGAGTACACCCTGGACATCAGCAACACGCACACACACACATAACAAATAAACAACCTTACACACCTGAACTCAGTTTAGCATTCCCAGTTCATCTAACATGGGAAAACCAGAATCTCTGAAGAAAATTCATACAAGCATAGAGAGCATGCACAAACGCACCACAAAAATATAATCTATACGTAGGGTTCTAAATGTAACTACCGTACTTTGTGCCATATAAGTCACACCTTTTTGCATAAATTTGCAAGTCCTGCAACTTATACACCAATTTGACCAAAATATGTTTTTCCCCATATTTATATTCCAAATTTTGGCTGAGAGCTGATGATTTAATTCATTCTGACATAATAAAAGAACACTACCATTTTCAGCCACTAGAGGGCCCTCCAGTACTATGGCAAGCCAAGTGTCTCATTAATAGGTTAAAGTGGCTATTAATGAGACACTTGGCTTGCCATATAGGCCACCTTCGTCTCACTCCGAAACTCCTGGAGCAAACGTCAAATTTGCTGCATTTAACGGCGCCACCCAGGCGAAATGCAGCTGATTTGACTGTTAAAGTGAATTTATCAAGGAAAAGTTCAACCAAGACACACCTTTGCCATAATGTCAAACAAACAAATAATTATTTTTAGGTGGTTAGCTTGTTAAATTTGGAAGAAATGCACAACGAGTCGTCCCACTGCACGTTCCAGCAGCCACAAATCTGTTTTTGAACTGCAGCTGATTTGCCGTCAAAGTGCATTTATTAAGGCAAAATTAAACTGAGGCACACCTATGTTATAATTTTGATCAAACAAATAATTGTTTTTAAGTGTTATCTTGTTAAATACTTGTTAAAGCCCTCCCGTGCACGCTCCTGCGGCCGCTGTTTGGCGGCCAATTAATTTTTGGCACAACACCGGCCCGTGTTTCCAGGTGGTCAGTGGTGACGCATAATAGATGCAACTAATATGGCGAAGCACCTTGTTTATTTATTCTTTTTTTTTATTAGATATTTGTGGACAGATGCGACTTATACGGTGGTGCAACCTGTCCGGCGGCAAGTACGGTACTTGTCATTGGCTGCTTTGCCGTAAATGGGAACAAATAATTCCCAACAGTAAAGGACATTTGAGAAATGATTTCATGTCAAGTTTATTTTATTTACACATTGCTTTTTAAAATTCATGAAAATGGACATTAAAGAAAAAGATAATGACATCTTAATGTTACCAATAAAAATGGATCATTTGCATAATTATAACGAGAAAATATAAAAGCAAGTTTAAAGTGTGTTTGAACTGATGTGGTAAAAGAAGACAAAAAATATGATTCTCCAATTCCCTCCACTGGATCACAAATCAGATGGGTTCAAACAGAAAAAAACTTTATAAACCAGGTTCAGGTCTTCTGCAAAATATCAATTATGATCTAAAGATGCACTTATCAAAAGAAAGTCAGATCATCCAAAGTCAGCCAAAAGAAAATATATTATTAAATCAGTCGTATTTTCCCTTTTATTTATTACAATTTTCTGATTTGCAAATGACACGACTGTGACCTGCTTTGTTCAAAGCAGGATTACATTACTAACGCACTTTATTAGCTACGTCTTCACACCTTTTTTCAAAAGAATCAGTAGAATTATCTAATCAACCACTCCACTCCCTTCCAGACATCTGTCCTGCAGCTTTATAATACAAAACCTTAATCGTAACCAAAAAAAAATTGGACTTATTGAAGCTGTTTCACAGAACAAATACCTAACTCAAGAACTCATAATATAGATCTAATGGAAAGAGAAATCATTGACTAATAATTTACATTTTGAGATTCTGTATTTTGTTTATCTGCAGTTCTTGCAGGGACAGTTGGTACTCATCTCTTTTTAAGCCGCCTCCACACAGGAACAGTGGTTTGTCAATACACAAATATTTTCTTTAATGAATTCATCAATGCATCCACATGGAAACAATGCTTTAAGAGCCCCGAAACTGTTTTTTTATTTTATTTTTTACTGGGATTGGGGTAAAAATATATTTAAACTCAATTCTTGTGCTTTGGTGTGGATAGCCAAAATGCAATCTTTTGAAAACAGTGTCATAGTTTCACCTCCTGCCAGAGCAGTCATTTCTAACACGGGCCCGAAGCCCGGCCCCACCCAACTAGAATTAGGGGTGGGCAAGGCCATGACAATGTGCTGGATGGGTTGATGTTGGGCTTTTGATTGCATCAGCGATCAGCCAATTATATGGCAACATGCCTTGCCATACTTTCACCAGCCACACGTGGCCATTTCACCACGAACTGACCGGCCTTGAAAGAGTTTAAAAATTCAGTTAAGCTTCAGATGGGACTGTACTGCCAGGCAGTGATCCTTCGCCTAAATGGACGTTCATTCAGCCGCTGTACTCAGCGGATGCAAGTGGACGATGACCCAAAAAGGTGAGATCTCAAAGCAGACATGTCAACGTGCTCCATGTCTGAATAATGCAGAATGCCGGCAGAAACAGGGTTTTGATTCTGTTCGAAGGCCATGAAAGGTCAAACACGCCCTCAGCTCCGATCCCTTTTAGTCAGCCACGCATCACCGTCATAAAGTTAGTTTTATGTTGGACGTTGGATATTCAAGCTCCGCAGCTTCAGCAGTGGTGTGTTCCTCTCACCTCGCCTTCGATCTGATGCAGGCAATCTGATTTCGGTCAAAAGAGAGGAACACACTCTGAAGCCACGGAGCTCGAATGTCCAATGTAAATAGAACTTCACAGTGGTCCACTTCCATCCAATGTTAATATGTCAAAGCTTAATAAAGAATATGGGGCGGTCGGGTTCAGACCTGTATTTGCTGTTAATTTGTCGGGTCGGATGGAGTTTGGAAATGATGGCTACGGGCTGGGGCCGGGTCGATTTGGATTTTTTGGGTCCGAATGAAACTTTACCTCCTGCCCAACCTTCAACCCTAAGTGTGAGAAATGCAACAGTAAAATGACGCTCGTGTTTGACACTCTCACATATGGTCTTTGTAAACCCAGAGCTCCAAATAGTTTAAAACATGTTTTCTTGCTTATTTTTTCTGTGCAAACCATAAAACTTTTGGCAAAGATGGGACAAACGTATCTCCTTACTTGTGTCAGGTGAACCATATCAAAGTCGATGCCATTTTGCAGCAAACCAAAAACCAAAAACAAAATTTAACTTCCCACCTCTAAAAAACACAACAAATGAATTTGGAATAGAAGTGAGATCAAACACAAAATCTCTGTAAGTGACACTGGCAGAGAAAAAGAAACGAGAATCCTTGAAAGAAAATGGGTTGCAGTGAGGCTCTTGCTTGTCTGGGCTCCCAGTTTGCAGTGATGGCAGAAATGCTTCAAACCATCATAGGCTTGTTTCAACACGTTAAACGTATAAATACATTGTGGCAGTTTTGCGTAATGCCAAACAGACGTTAGAACTTGTGAGGAAAAATGCTGACACAGGATGCTTTTGAAGCCTTGAAAATATTTTTATCCTTCAAGTTTATTATTTGAACTTTCAAGGTATATATTTTAGATCAGATGTACCGATTGTCCATTGTTAGCAGCAGTGTGTATTTTTGGTAAATGTATCTGCAAGAAGCACCTAAATTCCTGCAAGCACACACATCCACAAGTCGTTTTGTTTTTCTTGTCTGTCTTTTTTAAAGCACACAACACAAGGACAAATGGTGTCTTCTGTCTCAATCACTGACACAGTGCAGGCAAGCCCTCCACACCACTTCACTCTGATGGTGCTGCCTCTGACTAGACAGCACCCAACACATCAAACCGAGGAGGAATGATTACTGGTTACCCAACCAACCATGTGTGTGGGCTGGGGAGCTATGATTTGACAAAAAGCACAATTTAGGGAGACGTTAAAGACACGACTGCTGCTGATGCAATAATCAGGACTTGTCTGCGGACCCAGTGTGACAACAGACGTTCGTGTACACAAACACAATGAGCCCACACACACATTCAGCCACTCGCAAATGATTCATAACAATTGTGTACCATCATATACAGGTAGTCCTCGAGTTACGAACGAGATCCGTTCCTATGCATCGTTTGTAACCCGATTTTGACGTAAGTCGGACACCACACGAGCCGACACTTATACACATACATGTACAGTACCGTACAGTTACCAAGCACTTCCTATCCTAACATAGTACCCTACATAATGATCAAAAAACACATACATGTACAGTACTGTACATTTTGATGAATAAAATAAATTTTATTGATAAATAAAAAATATTAATTTCTTACTTTGAGCTGGTCAAGCCTGTCCGTCTTTTAACATGTTAGCTCGTTGCACATCCGAGCTCTGCAGCTTCATGCGGTCCAAACTGTTTACAGGACGGACTGTTAGCATTTTAACTCCATACATTTGGAGCCAGAAAAAGAGTTAATAACTTACTGAAAGCTGTTTCTCCGCGGTGTCCATCAAAACTAGCTGGGCCTGTTAACATTAGCCACGCTATTAGCTGCGCCCGCTAGCGTTAGGCCCATCCAAAACAAAAGGCTGCTACAGCTGTTTGTCCGCCTTTTAGCATGTTAGCTCGTTGTTCATCCGACATCTTAGGCTGCCAGGCCGACATCGACGTGAGCTCCCGGCCGTAGATGGCCTCTCCGCCGCCCGTCGGGTCCCGTTGTGTCCGGTGAGGTTAGCATTAGCATTAGCCCATGCTGCAGCTCGGTGTCGTAACTCCAAAAGGCTGGAGCTCGTGGTTCCTCCGGTCACGCTAAGCTGTCTGCTGCTTTACCCGGTCCACAGTGTCGTTTTCCTTCGTCCATCCGTCCCTCCACAAAACCGCCGTTCAGCTCCAGCTCATTTGTCCGCGCACAGCAACTTCTAATCGGACACGGACGGTCTGAAGCTAGCTGTGGCAGCCAGAGCTAAACAACACTGCCGAACACTGCCGGAAACTGCCGGGAAATGCCGGAAACTCGCTAAATCGGCTTAAAAATAATAAAAAAATAATAATAATACTAACAAAATGTTATTTATAATGCCACTTAAAACAACCACAACTGCAACAATGAGCTGTACACATGAAAAAAAGTACATAAAAAATTATTTCATATTTTTATTAAATATTAATTATGATGCGTTTGTAGGTCCGAGTTGCTGTAAGTCGGGGGTGCCGTAACCCGAGGACTACCTGTATTTTGAAACTTGACTCAAATGCTGAACAATTCCTGTGCTAAATATTTGGATTATGGAAGCAAATACAGTGTATAAAGCGGTGTCTTTAATATTTTGTCATCAGCACTTAGACGTTTCTTCAACAAAAGCAAGGTGAGTGTCAACCACTTGTAATGCTGTTGCTAGGAGCCATCAACGAAAATGTCAGTCGACTCAGCAAGCGATGAGATTTGACATATGGCATCAAAGCATCATTAGACTCGCACCTGCTGCACATGAAGTCTGCTCTTTCGCAGGGGGTTCAGCACCAAGGGGAGGCCAATTGAGGGATAGAGAAGGATACGATGACCGATAACAAACACCCATTGTGTGTTTGAATCCCCATCTGTTCAGTGTGTCTCGTCATGTGGAGAAGGTCACTGTAAATTTGTTCAATACGGGTTACCAAATAATGGTTGCAATTGTTCAACAGGGTTCTGGAAATCAGTGTGAAACCTGGAAAACATCTTAAATTTTCCAGACAGGGAAAACATAAGGAAATTGAGGGGAAAAACACAAAACATCAGGACAAACGGAGAATTTGAACATTGATCTGCTTGTCTAAAGATCTTTCTGAGGTTTTGATGTGTTCATGTATTAATGCTAACATTCAAGTGTTATTGACTCCATGCTCTGTTTCTACAGTGTACTGTAAATGGTACATGTATCCTAACTGTTTGGCTGTGGTGGATTTTTAGTATCTGATGTTAGCAATGTCATTAATTAGGAATGATTGTCATATTGATGCACCTATAGGCTACAGTATACTGACTGTCATGTCTGAATGTGACTGATTCTGATGATGAAACTAAAATGCCTCAAGGTAGTTCAGTGCCCTCGTCTCCAGCTCTGTCGTATATCATGAAATAGTCTATCATTAATATGTTGCTACACTAAATTTGCCCACCACTTAAGATGTTAAGTTCTGAGTGTGTTGTGTGAGTGAAATGTCTCCTGGAATTGCAGGAATAACTTGTAAAACAGATTTTTTTTTTCTTTTAAGTGCTGGGAATCCTGTTTAATGAGTGAAATGAGCAGTGAATGCTAGGACAACAAATTTACCATAAAACAGATAAATGATATTGACTGTGATCATCTTCAAGAGACATTTCACAAATGTAGTACATAACACAATTTCAATGTTGAGTCTACATAGTCAGTAACACTAATTCATCCTTTCAAGTCCTGTGCTAACTGAAGACCCTATCTAGGTTAGTGTCTCAGTTGGTGAACACCATTTGCAGGGGAGTCTTTAAAATGTCCATAGGCTAAAATCTGGCTATCTTCAGTCTGAAAGGGAAAGTTTGACATCTATATTTTTAGACAAAAATTTGCTAGGTTTAAAAAAAAAAAATCTGCTGATAATGGGAATGTGTATAGACATACATTTACCACCACTGTCTCCTTTTTCAAGTGACTGATGTTGACAGTATTCTTATGTAGGCTCAGTAATCCTGGTAGACAAATCTAAAAAAGTTAAGTCAGCTCCTCTGGATGGATTCTTCTTGTTGAAACGTTTTGTCTTTTATCCAAAAGACGTCCTCAGTCTGAGAAGTTGCCAGAAACTCAGACTTATAAATAATCCCTTCTCATAGAGGATCAACCAGTTTGTTGGTGACAGACAAAACTAGCTGTTCACATGATCAAGGAGGACCATCAGCCTAACTATGGATCGTTAGCACACTGATGGTTGTTTGCTATTCACAGAGGGCTGAGTGATACTAGCAATAACAGCATTGTAAGA
>JARVGS010000761.1:22299870-22314218 GCA_031762315.1 Hypsolebias antenori | reverse complement strand
TTACCTTGTAAATGAAGAGGAACTAATCAAGAACTAATAGGTAGTTAACCAGTACTTACTAGAGAACACACAGCCAACCCTTATTAGGGGACTACTGGTTAGTTACCTTGTAAATGAAGATGAACTAATCAAGAACTAATGGGTAGTTAACCAGTACTTACTAGAGAACACACAGCCAAGCCTTATTAGGGGATTACTGGTTAGTTACCTTGTAAATGAAGAGGAACTAATCAAGAACTAATAGGTAGTTAACCAGTACTTACTAGAGAACACACAGCCAAGCCTTATTAGGGGACTACTGGTTAGTTACCTTGTAAATGAAGATGAACTAATCAAGAACTAATAGGTAATTAACCAGTACTTACTAGGGAACACACAGCCAAGCCTTATTAGGGGACTGTTGTGGTTAGTTACCTTGTAAATGAAGATGAACTAATCAAGAACTAACGGGTAGTTTCCAAGGAAACCAAAGAGGAATGAATCAGGAGCTAATGGGGAATAAAACCAGTTATCACTAGGAAACAGGTTTTTGACAATTACGAGCTGTGACCTCACTGGACATGGAGAATTTATCTTCTGTTTCTGTGGAAACAAACCAGTAATCCCCTAATAAGGCTTAGCTGTGTGTTCCCCAGTAGTACTGGTTAACTAACCATTAACTTCTGATTAGTTTCTCTTTGGTTTCCTTGGTAACTACCAGTTAGTTCTTGATTAGTTCCTCTTCATTTACAAGTTAACAAACCAGTAGTCCCCTAATAAAACTTGGCAATGTGTTCCCCAGTAAGTACTGGTTAACTACCCATTAGATCATGATTTGTTCCTTAGGCGTTCCCTTGTAGTTCAGCAAATTTTGTGTACCTTATTGTAAAGTGTTACTGAAATTATCAGTCAATAGTTGGCCTGACTGCATCAAAATGTTAATCAATGTAAAATGTAAAGTGAGTTTTTTGGTGAGTACTGGCAAAGTTGGTTTGCCCCGAACAGAACCTGCTGTTCTTTCATTTAGATTTCCTCTGATCTAATTCAGTGTTGACTGTTTCTTCCATTCGTTTGATGGACATCATTCATTTAACTGTGGTCTAATCAAACTCTCACGTGAACGGTTAAAGGCTGTTCATACCTGTCGTTTGTGATCTGTCTTTGGTGATTCGGCTGCAAGGGGTCAGCTCTGGTGAACGCATTCACACCCGGTCAGATAAAACATTTTTGCAATCGGTGGTCGTTTACCTTGATATGAAAATGCAGACAGTTATATCACACAATGAGTCATCAGTTGAGACTGATAGGTCCACTGATGTTTTTTTTTTTACTACTATCCATTCCTCCATCCATCCATCATCTTCTGTTTGTTCTGAAGTTGGGTCGTGGGGGCAGCAGCTTGAGCAGGGAGGCCCAGACATCTCTTTCCACAGCCACCTCTTCCAGCTGTTCTGGGAGGACTCCAAGGTGTTCCCAGGCCAATCGAGGGACATGGTCTCTCCAGCGTGTCCTGGGTCTCCTCCCAGTTGGACATGACAGGGAGCATCCTTACCAGATGACCGAACCACCTCAACTGTCTTCTCTCGATTTGGAGCAGCAACGGTTCTACTCCGAGACTCTCCCAGATAACTGAACCTCTCACCCTATCTCTAAGAGAGCCCAGCTACCCTGTGGAGGAAACTCATTTCAACTGCCTGTATCCAAGATCACGTTCTTTTGGTCACTACCCAGAGCTCGTGACCACAGGTGAGGTTAAGAAAGTAGACCGACTGGTAAACAGAAAGCTTTGCCTTACAGCTCAGCTCCCTCTTCACCACAATGGACCAGTGCAGCATCCGCAATACTGCAGAGGCTGCACCGATTTGTCTGTCAATCTCACGCACCATTCTTCCCTCACTCATGAACAAAACCCTGAGATACTTGATGTTCTCCACTTGAGGCAGAACCTCACCTTCAACCTAAAGAGAACAATCCGCCCTTTTACGACTGAGGACCATGGCCTCAGATTTGGAGGTGCTACACACTCAGCTACTTTTTTTTACAACTACTATGTTCAAAAAACTGCTTGTGCAGAGTCGTTCGGGCCCAGGACGGTTTGTATTTCATCTATTCATCCATTATCTTTACCTGCTTCTTCCTAACATGCATGTTTTTGGTCAGTGGGAGGTGGGAGGAAACCAGAGTACCCAGAGAAAACCCACGCATGCACAGAGAGAACATACAAACTCCACCCAGAAAGGTCCCGGGATGGGATTTGAGTCGGCGACCTTCTCACTGAGAGGCAACAACTTTAGCAACTGTGCCGCCGTGCCCGCCCCAGTTTGTATTCAGACTACTAATTGTAGACAAATAAAAGGTGGTCTGAGGGAACATGTTTTCAATATGCATTGTGGCTGTTCAAACCAGTTGACAGCTATTAAAACATAAACTTTTTTTTTAATCACATTCTGAGTCTATTTTGTATATATCATATTTAACGGCTTCATTTGTTACAATAGATTTTTAGCATTTACACATCTGTGATTCGCTCATGTGGTTAAAGGAATCTTAAGTTAGTTTACCCTCTGGATTTGAGCCAAGCATTCGGCTGATTGGTTGATTAAATGATGGCTGCAAATAGTGTGAGGCTTACGATGGACCTTTAGGGACACACTAAAAATTAAAAAAATTATATTACCGTGCTAAGAAAAAAAATTAAAAGCCATAAAATTATGAGAATAATGTCTTAATAAAGTTGTACAATACTTTTTTTTTATTTTTTTTTAAGCTGCTGTTAATTCTTTTTCCCACGAGTTGGAGCCACAATGCAATTGGGGTGTAACAATACATCAATTTAAATCGATATATCGATTCATTGATTAATGATTCAATTCTATTGTGGCAAAACTAAAACATCAATTCATATTGCCATCTTTAAATTATGCCTTTATTGTGAAATTCCCAAGGCACGTCCGCATCAGCATTTCCGTGTGCGGCTGCACTCTGCGGCCGCCTCAGCAACATGGCAGACGAGGCAGAAAACGCCGAAAATGAAATTCACTCTCCTGCTGGATTTAAATCAACACTGTGGAAATATTTTGGATTCTGACAGGACGACAGCTTCAACAGACAAAACTCATGCCGTATGCAACAGGCGCCAGTGTGAGTTAAAAACCTCGGGAAACACAACAAAGTTGGTCGTTCACCTGAAGAAGAAACACAGCATTGATAGTCATGTTATGTAAGCTCAATATCTTTTTTTGTCTCTTTATAACTGAAAGGTCATCAGGACACGTTTAAGTTAACTGGTTTAAAAAATGCACTTACACATGAGAAAAGTGAGACTATACTGAACAGGTCATTTATTTTTATTTTTTCATTAATTAAGAAAAAATGATTTTTCTTTTTAATTTAAATGCCTGTTGCCTGTAATAACATAAATAAAATGGTTAAATCATATTTGAATTGTTTTTGTAAATGTGTTTATATGTAAATTAGATGGGCATTTGATGTTGCAATATAACAATCGCAGACTTGTGAATCGAATAGAATCAAAATCGTATCGTGACAAACATTGCGATATCGAGAAAAAATGTATCGTCATACAAACAAATCAATATAATATTGTATCGTGGTAACGCTGGTCATGTACACCCCTACAATATGACCTGTCAATCAATCTAGTAGGCATGTCAGCAAATGACCAATCCAAAACTAAATGAGTCATAATATTATCCGAACTCCGACATGATAAAGCAGAGTTTACCACATGAATGTCAATTTTTTTAATTTTGTCTTTTAATTTTTTTTTTTCTTAGCATGGATTTTTTTTTTTAAAGCGTGGCCCTAAAGCTCCATCGTAGAGGCCAGTACAATGCCACTTAAAACTTAAAAACACCATTTGGCTTTCCCATGCCTTAAAAACATTGTATTTCTTTTGGCACGCATTTTGGGAAGAAACTTGTGCAAAGTTCCTTGCCAACTACACCAGAAGCAAGACGACACATCTTATCTGTGGGGAGCATCACTTCATTTTCCTAATATTCTAAAAATATACTTTAAGCAGGATAGGGAATCTCTTAAAAGATCAAACAGGGACAAGTGGTGCACCATCTGGTACCGTGAAGAATGCCTTGATTCCTGCTGCAAAGGGACTGACGTAGCTCCCCACAGGTCACAGGATTAGCAGGTTTGTTAGCGACAAAGATGAATGGCAGAAAGAAAGAGGAAAGCAGAAAGGAGCTGCTTTTGTTTGACTCGCTCTCCATCGCTTTGAAAACAACTAAAATATCTGCCTAAATACACGTCTTAAAGAATTACCTGGTGTTTTCATGACAAAGCGAACCATAACAGGATCTGAATATGTTAAGGGTTGTTTTAAACCACAGAAAAAGTATATTATAAGCATATCACAACCTGTTTCTTTGTAATTACCTAGTGGAGCTTTGCACTAATTGCACCGTTCTCTATCCAGATGTAAATGAACATCCTCACGTCTGAGTCATGATCCAATGAGCTTAGACGTAACAGCAGCATGACACTCGGTCTCCCCCTGTAATTGGGTTACCATTCCCTTTTCCCAAGGAGCTCAGTGCCAGTTGCATGAAGACGGCCCATTATATTTTCCCTCCCCTGCTTTGCTCTAACTGGATTTCTATCAGCACACCTGAACAAATAAAGTGCAGCGCTGTGCATGTGACTCGCGCTGGGAAATGAACTAGCAGAGCGATACAGTCAGTTGGTAGGGATTTTTCTTTAAGACACAGCTTAAAATCAAATTGAGTCTGAAGATATGAATTCCTACTGCGTCTCCGGGAGTGCTTTAAAGTGGAATTCTGGAGGCAGTAAAAGTAGCTGAAAGCTAGCATTGTCTTGCTAGCTAAAATAAAGAACTCTAACGTTTGGTTTATAGAAACGTTATTATTGCTCGCCACCAAAGGCAGAAGGTCAGTAATGTTTGTAGCTGAGCATCATCCCATTGGATGCATTTATGATAAAGCTCTCACAGTGTCTCAAAGCGTCCCTGTTGAGTTTGTCGATTCCTATAAATATTTGGGTATCTTGGTCGACTCGCATCTCTCTTTTAAGCTTCACTTGGCTAAACTAGTAAGAAAACTGTAAGTAAAACTGCGTTTCTTTTTCAGAAATAGATACTGTTTAATTCTGAATGATAGGAAACGCCTTGTAACTGTGACTTTCCTTCCCTCCATTGACTACGGTGGATGCTGTCTATCACGGTGCACTAAAATTCATAACTGGCTGTAACTATCGTACCATCACTGCACCCTGTACTCACTGGTTAACTGGACATCAACTTCACGCAGACTCTCTCACTGGTACATTTTCATCTTTATCACGTCTTGGTCTGCTGCCTTCATACATCTCCTACTACCTGTCTCTGCGGGAGTGCAGTTACAGCGATTACTCTCAGGACATTATTACATGCAGTGTCCTCTCAGTGAGAACTGAACTAGGCAATGGGGCCTTCTCCTACTCCACTCCTATTTCCTGGAATATCTTGCAAAAAGATCTGAAGCTCTTGACCTTGACCTCTCTAAGTGACTTCAAACATCTAAGTACCTGGCAAAAAACAATGCAGACATGTTCCCATTTTTAGTTTTCTACACCATCTTGTAAACTAGCGGTTTTTCACTACTTTTTCCTTTTGACTGTTCTTTTCGTTGCCATTTTATTTTATTTTATCTTGTAAAAAAATGTGTATGCCTCTTTTATGATTGTCCACTGTTGTCATCACTATTTGTTAAAATCAGGTCTCTCTTGTAAATGAGTCCCTGAGGCTCAATGGGATTAATCTGTATATATAAAGATTGAATGAAAAGTAATTACTGAAGGCAGATCTACAGTTGATTACCTTTTATAGTCACACCAGTTTGAACACATGAACTAATACACATTAAAAAAAATGTTTTACCTCAACCAGCTTTGCCAATTTTCATCTAAAATTTGGTGTAGTTGTAGCTTGAAATGATTCCCAACACAAACCTCAAGCACAATCCATTGTGCATCATTCAACAAAGTTCAGTCAGGTCATATGGATGGTTTATTTTTGATGAGACATTTCGTCCTTCATCCAAAGAACTTCATCTATCCAAAGATCCACAAACAAATTGTTTCCCCCAAGCAGCACACTTCCATAATGGGCCGACCAGTTTGCTGGTGATAAGATGGTTTCTGGGGGCCGCCCTCTTGCCCTGTCGACTCCTCTCAGGCAGCCATAGCCAAAGTGGTTCAAACCATCAAAGTTCATGCTCAGTATTCCAGCTAAAGAATCCAGCAAAGTTCAGTCAGTTCATCTGGACAGTTGATTTTTGTTGAGTCGTTTCATCCTTCATCTAAAGGGCTTCATCAGTCCGAGGAGCTTCAAACAAACCGTGTCCCAAAAGCAACACATTCTCATAGTGGATCAACCAGTTTGCTGGTGATAAGATGGTTTCTGGGACCTGCTCTCTCCCCTGTTCACTTGACTGATGAAGTCCTTTGGATGAAGGACAAAACGTCTCAACAGAAAGAAACCATCCAGATGACCTGACAATGTTTCTGGATTATTTACCTGGATTTTTTTTTTTTTTTTTTTTTTTTTAACCATAAACTTTGATACAGTGCATCATTGTTGCTCAAACTTTAGCATTAACTGTAGAATCAACACTGTCTGTCAAATTATTTCAAACATCTCTGGACAGACAGTAATGAAACTCCCAGAAAGTAATCAGTGGCTGAACATCCAAAACCCACTGTCATTTGAAGTTAACTCAATCCAAGCTGGATGCAACTCCTAACTGACATTAGCCAACGTGAACATGACTTTTCTGATATTAGGCCAAATATCTCAGATATTTAACTTAATGCAGTACAAAGAATCATTTTTAACATGTTTTTGAGTCATCATTCAAGATCTCAAGAAATAGCATGCGATTGCAGATAATAGACTTGAGGTTTGACTAAAATGACTCCCTTCTCAAGATGAGAACATTTTAGTTCCGATCTTTGGCATAAAAGGTAGCAAGAAAGATGCATTTTTTTAAAGAGGAAGAAGAAGTATGGTGTCTTTTACTTCTTTAAACAATTCTTATGAATAATGTTATTCTTACGTGTAAGTGTGGGTGTTGAGTTTTTTTTTTTTCTCAGGTACTGGTATCTTCCCACAAACCAGTGCACGTTAGGATAATTTGTGACTCAACATTTTCTCTAGGCGTGAGTGAGAGCATGAAAGGTTGTTTGTCTCATTTGTCAAATGTGTCTCTGTGATGGACATGCGACCTGTCCAGAGTGTACCCTGTCTCTCGCACATTGAATCCTGGGTATAGTCACCCCGATCGTCCATGACCCAGAAAGAAACCAGCAGGTAAAGATGTTGGATGAATGGACAATGCGAGCTCACTGAGCTCTTGTAAACCAATATTATTTGACAGTTAGTGACAGAGACGTGTCCTCAGGGTGGTGAACCCAGGCTCTTGATGACTTGGAGGTGTCAACTTAAATGGTTTGAATCAGTGCCAGCCCCATCGTGGAATGTTGTGAGTGAAGTAGCAACCAGAGGGAGATGTCCCTATGGTTGGTATCCAGGTGAGCAACACTTGTTGGAATATTGTCATAGTTCACCAGTCAGAAATAAACTTTTCTGATGTTATCAATAGTTTACATAGCTGCTGTTCTTCTGAAGTCTACCTGCAAGGATCCACATAGGCTACATAATTCCCAGTAAAAATAACAATACTACTACTACTAATAATAATAAACTGAAAGCTATGTTTAAAAAAAAAACATTTTTTCAAATAATGAAGATTTGTTAATGTTATGTTGGTTAATTCATTCTAATTCAATATTTTTTTATGAAAAGTTCAACTTTAAGAGCTTTTTAAAGTTTTTTTATTTATTTTATTTTTTGCAAAATGGTTTAATAAAAAACGAACCACGGCTGTCTTCGGTCAACACAAATTGTGCCACTTAGTTACTACAACTAAACACAGATTAAGAAACAAATATATCAGATGTCTGGAATATAAAGTACATATTTTTGTAAGAAAGTGTAATACAGCCCCTCATTTTGTTTTCCTGTATCATGTCCCATATGGTAAAAGATTAATGTTGACTCAGGGAAAGAACTGAATCAAATTCAGTGGGACAGTGAGCGCTGGGTGGATCAGTTGAAAATAAGAAAGAGGTCAAAGGTGAAAGCTTCATACCTGACAGAATTGTCAACTTGTTACGCTCAAGGGGTGAAACTAGATGAGAAGGGTGTTGGTGGATCAGAAGAAATCTGAAACCCAAGGAAAGAATGTATGAATTAGTTGGCGTTAGAGAAGTAGTCAGACGTTATTCACCCTCCATAAGAGTGTACATGAGGAAAAAAAAAGGTGAATTTCAATTTTAGTTTTTATTCTAGAATAGAAATATATTAGTTTTCTTGCTTTGTTCCGATTTCCACTTTTTGAACAGCTCTTAACTGGCAATTCTGAGTTTCCAAGCATGGGTGTCATCTTTATTTAAGCTAAAGTGGAAGATTTGTCTCTGTGCTCATAAAAAAAGTTTAAAGTAAATACAAACAATTGTTGGACAGCTATCAATTTACCTAAACTGAAAATAAACCAATTCCAGTTATTATCCATTTTGTTTGTTTGTTTGTTTGTTTGTTTGTTTGTTTGTTTGTTTGTTTGTTTGTTTGTATGGATGGATGGATGGATGGATGGGTGAATATATGATTGTTTGGTTGGTTGGATGGTCACTTGGTCATTTGTTTGTTTAGTTGTTTGTTTGTTTGTGTTGGTTGGTTGGTCAGTTGTTTGTTTGTTTGCTTTCGTTTGTTGGTCAGTTGTTTGTTGGTTGGTTGGTCGGTCAGTTGGTTAGTTGGTTGTTTGGTTGGCTGGTCAGTTGTTTGTTTGTTTGTATGGTTGGTTGGTTGTTCAGTTGCTGTCAGTCAGTTGGTTGGTGGTTGGTTGTTTGGTTAGTCGGTCGGTCGGTTGTTTGGTTGGCTGGTCGGTTGTTTGTTTGTTTGTTTGTATGTATGGTTGTTTGGTTGTTCAGGTGCTGTCAGTCAGTTGGTTGGTGATTGGTTGGTTGTTCAGGTGCTGTCAGTCAGTTGGTTGGTGGTTGGTTGGTTGGTTAGTCGGTCAGTTGTTTGGTTGTTTGGTTGGCTGGTCAATTGTTTGTTTGTTTGTTTGTTTGTATGGTTGGTTGGTTGGTCGTTCAGTTGCTGTCAGTCAGTTGGTTGTTGGTTGGTTGGTTGGTTAGTCGGTCGGTTGATTGGTTGTTTGGTTGGCTGGTCAGTTGTTTGTTTGTTTGTATGGTTGGTTTGTTGTTCAGTTGCTGTCAGTCAGTTTGTTGGTGGTTGGTTGGTTGTTCAGTTGCTATCAGTCAGTTGTTTGTTGGTTTGTTGGTTGGTTTGTTGGTTGGTTGGTTGGTTGGTTGGTTGGTTGGTTGGTTGGTTGGTTGGTTGGTTGGTTGGTTGGTTGGTTGGTTGGTTGTTCAGTTGCTGTCAGTCAGTTGTTTTGTGGTTGGTTGGTTGTTCAATTGCTGTCAGTCAGTTGCTCGGTTGGTTGATTTTTTTAATACATATAAATCAAAATAGAAAAAAAATGTAACTAAATAGAATACTTGAATAGAAATAGAAAACTTGAAACTAAGTTCCTGATGAAGTGTCAGTCAGTAACATGCTGGGAGTGAATTCAATTTTACCATCCAATCGAAGTGTATCGGCTGTCCTCTTGACATTAAACATTTACTTTACCTAAATTAAAACGACAGGCACACTTGACTAGATAGATTCAGATTTCTAGACATTTCAGTTTGTTCCATTGTGAAATTACAAGAGTCAGTCAGTTTATTTGGGCTAAAATTGTTCAAATCTGACACTTATTCTTATGAACAATCTACAGTTACCTGGTCCTGGTGAACACTAACTAATATTGTCCACTTTTAAGAAAGAGAAACAGTATTATTTTAGAAAATGAACAAAACAATGTTGTTTTTTTTCATGTTCTTAGAAAAGTGTTAGGTGATGCCAGACCTGAACCACTTGTGGGTCTTTGGTGAAGAAAGCCTAATTTGAATAATAATCTGATAAGTGCACTATCAAGGCTAGCATTCATAATATCCACCCTCTAAGAGAATGACAGAAAAGGAACTCAAATGTCTACTGAGGTAATACCCTTAAAAACTCATTTTCTTTGCTTGAATGAGAAGCATTAAATGTAGACATAGAAGTCCTGTATTAGTGTCAAGTGTAATCGAACTCAATGTGGTGATAAGATTAAGAAAAAACAGATATGCATGAGCTGAATATAAATATTTCAGTTCTGAGATTCAAGGATAAACCAAGAAAATTAAGCAGCTTGTCCTCCATTTGATCTGTTTGGATTCATCCCACATGAGATAACGATCAGCTCAGTGATGTAGCAAGTTTTTTTTTTTTTATTTACACGTTTTATTTATTTATATGTAGTTTTAAATACCACCCACGTCTGCTCCACATTTCTCTTGTCTCCTCTCTCGTTAAGATCTAGACGCTGCTGCACCGGAGCTGACAGTCTTTTTTTTTTTTGCTTTGTGATACATGGATTCAAAAGCATTGCTTAGTGTGTCTTTACTTCTCCAAGTGTGGTTTTGCAGACAAACCAATTCTAGCAGAGGATTTCTGTATAAAATCTGCATATTTTAGGAAGCAATATGTTTTATGAAATGGGGAAAAATGCATTGTGCTGATAGGAAGATGGTGCCACAAGTTAGGGTCCAATCCAGACTGAATTTTCTCAACAGATAATTTTTGCTTTATTTGTATGACATAAATAAATTTTAAGAAACAGCCAAAGAACTTTAGTTAAGAATGTTTTGTAGTCATCCATGAATTTCCAGTTTATTATAATGGAGGGGTCTGAGTACCCCAGAATGATCCCATAAGCTATGCTGTTGGAGTTAGGTTACCCATTGCAGTAAAACTGATTTGGGGAAAAACCAAAATGAGGCAGAGTCCTGTTTTCTTGTATAAATCCAACCAGTACCCATAGACCTTAACTGTCCCCTTTGCCTCTAATTTGAAGTCATAAACAATAGAGGTTCAAATATATCGCTAGAAAACTTTTCAAGGAGCTGAAATGGCATCAACTGTCACCAATGTCTGTTTTTTTCTGGTCTGTATAAAAATATAAATAAAACTACCGTAGTCCGAATCCTGTTTTTTGTGTGACTCCACCTCTTAATCATTTGTAGATTTGGAGACTTTTGGCATTTATTTTGAAGTATGCACATGCTATATGCAAGAAAGACTGAAAGTGATACCAACTGAAATACATCACATTACATCAACCAGAATTAAAATGATTATTGGGACATAAGTTTTTAACAACTTAACTTTCATATTTTCCATTTGTGAGTTTGTTCTGCTCAGAACAATATTTTTTTATGTACGCTCTTAGAGCTGTAATTTCTAACCGGAACATGGAGCCCGGCCCCGCCATATCTGGATTCGGACTGCGCCGGGCCATAATAATGTGCTTAATGTGCGGGTTGGGTCAGTGTCGGGCTTTTTATTGCATCATAGGACACGCACGGCCATCAGTCCATTTATATGCCAACATGGCTTGCCATACAATCACCAGCTGCACGCGGCCATTTCACAGTGTGCTGACCAGCTGGTTGAAAGTGGTAAAAAGTTCAGTTAAGCTTCAGATGGACAACTGCCAGCGATCCATCAGCCCAAATGGACGTTCATTCAACCGCGGCACTCAGCGAACGCGTGCAGCCGACGACTCAAACAGGTAAGATCACGAAATATCTGACATGTCAGAGCAGGATGTAGGCAGAAGCAGAGGAAGCATTTAGTGCGCTTTGATGGTTCCTCAGCTCCGATCTTCTGCCCCCTTCACTCAGCCGCATTTGTCCACCGACCATTAATAATAGTCAATGGTATAAGCAGTCAAAACTTAATTAAAAATGTCAGGGGTGGTTCAGTTCAGACCTGTAATTACTGTTAGTTCATTGGATCGGGTGAGGTTCGGAGATTATGGCTACGGACTGGGGCCGAATTGGGTCGGATTTTTTTGGACCCGAGTACAACTCTACTGCCCCTTAATGTCCGTTTGTCGGGCAAGACAACTGTACCACTCAACCACAGCCACTTTGGGGCGGCTGTAGCTGAGTGGCTAGAGCAGTCATCCTCCATTGCAAGAGATGAGGGTTCGATTCCACCAGCAGTCACATGCTGAAGTGTCCCCAAGCAAGACACTGAACCCCTCATTGCCTCCAATATGTGTCCCATCAGTGTATGAATGTGATAAAGCACTGATTATTTTTTGTATAGATATAACAGAGTGCTGTATGAATGGATAAATGAGGGCACAGATTGTAGTGTAAACAGCTTTGACCAGATAGGACGCTATATAAGTACAGTCCATTACCATTACCTATCACTGAAATAATTGGGACAGCCCAATCTTTTGGCATGAATGTCCAAAATTTAGGGTTAACAGTGTGCATGCCAAAATCTTAGATGTTAGGCTATCACTCTGCAGAACTGGTGAAGAGGCTTAACAGTAAGCATTTACAGTAATCACTAAAATACCTGGGTTATGCACCATTTATGCAGACAATCTATAACCCAAATGAATTACTTACCCATATTCTTAGATCCACCATCCACAAGAAACGTAGGGCTCTGCTGCCATGAAGATTGACATGGATACCATCTTTGACTGCCTAAACTGGTTATAAGGACCTGGAATGTCACATCATTCACGAGGAAGGAGCCCAAGCTTGTGGGAGGTTGAGTCATGATACAGTCAGAATCACCTTTATGCACAATACAGGTCAGAAACTTTTTAGTCACACTGAGACATGGCGGGCTTACATTTAGCCTCTTATTTTGCTGCCCACACATCGGGGGTTTTACGTGGTGGCTAAGTTGGAGGTCTCCTTCTGTTCAGGACTGTTGTTTGCTTTAATGTATCTGGTGGCAGTTCAGAATACCCAGTCTTCTTGGAGATTTTGTCTTTGTCTTGGAGCCTGGAAATATAGGGCACCACCATCCTCCATCTAAAACATAAAAAAATGTTGTTTATGGCACAACTCAGTTTTGCTGTTTTAATGTGTGGATTAAAGTAAAACTTGCCTACGCGTTATTAAATCAACTTGTGTCTCGGATGCTGACTTACAGAAACCTCGGTGGAGGTAGAAGCGCAGATGAGCTTGCGCTGCAGCTTCCGTTATGTTTCCTTTTTTTAGACCTACAAGAAAACTGCACTGCTCATGTAAGCATAAGGGAAGTTTAAAATCAGTTTGTGAAAAGGCTCACTTATGTTTGCATGTATAAAAAAACCCTTTGTGTTGGAGAATTAAAAGCAACGTGCATAAAAAATGAAACTTCATAATGACTTTATTTCACATGAACATGCATCATTATGTTCTCGTATTTCTGGACTTGAATATATAATTTTTATTTAAGCTCAGAAATTGAGGCACCTTTCTTTTTAGAGCAGAATTGCAGCAGAATCACTTGCTCAACAAGGACATCTACAGGTCATGTGGAATATTGCAACACATACTCACAACACCTTTTGTTTTGGTATATAAATCACATATTAAAAAAGCCAATACCAGAAATGTAATTTTAAAACAAATAATTGATTTAATAAATAAATTAAAAAATACATTAAGTTTTCGTCCCTTTAAAGATTTGTCTTTAACTTTCTATTAAAACAAATGCATGTTCAATAAAAGCATCACGTCAGCTTTGACTTTTCAGAATAAAAGCTCAGTGAGAGAAATTCATTCTGGATTATTGCTTATAGATCCCAACGTGGTGTTCCTTATGACTCACTGTGGGTTGTGATTCATGTTCTCCAATATAATCTTACAGGAGTGGGGGGAAGCAAGTACATCAAACATTAACCTGCAGTATTGTACTTAAGCTGCTGTTTTTCTCTGGGCGCAGTAGGAGGAGCAGACATGCACTGACTAAGGCTACTTAGTCAAAATTCAATTCTATGCAGAAGCACGTATTTTAAAAATGTTTTTTTTTCATACCTTTGGCACAGATAGTAAATACAGCATACGTCATAGTTTACTTCATGCACCAATGTACCGGTAATTGAGAACACACTAATATTAATCTGAATTTATTCGGGGGGTTCCTCCACTTTTTCTCAGAAATTATATCACACTCCACATAGACCACTTGATGTCTCCATACATTTTTGCCTAAAACAGAGACAACCAGTGGTGGCTGGTGGAGTTATTCCAGGGGGCCTATAACTCCAAAAAAGACATACATACATACATACATATATTTTTTTCTCTTGCTCGCCTGCCTTGACTCACATATGAGCTTAAGTGACATCCCATTCCTAATCCATAGGGTTCAATATGACGTTGGTCCACCC
>JARVGS010000761.1:22247848-22258276 GCA_031762315.1 Hypsolebias antenori | reverse complement strand
TTTCTGCGTTTCCCCCCCCCCCCCCCACAAAACATGCACAGTAGTCCCTCACTATTTCACGGTTCGACTTTGTCCGACTCGCTCTTTCGCGGTTTTTCAAAGTAAGCGTGGACACACGGTTGATGGATGAGCCGCACAAGCGGCATGGATTGTTTATTTAAAGTAAATAATTTAAAATGATTTAGCACCTGCTGCACCTTTGTGCAGCCCACAGGTGCAGGAGAAGCTCCCTCTGCAGCCTGTCATGATCTCTGCTCTCTGCCACCTGCAGCTCTCTGCCACGCTCACATTTCTCCTCCTTGCTTAAGCAGCTTCATACAAGGTTAACCCTTTGCTGTTCAGCTGCACCAGTCGACTTTTGTCATTCTAAGTATGTCACATCATAAAATCATAATCACAAATCATAAAAGTGTATATTTTTAATTATTTTAGAACTTCTATGTTCGTTTGTTACAATGTAATTGATCAAGAAGTACATTTCTGCTCCATGCTGCTGCTGCTCGAAGGGTTAACCCTTTGCTGTCCTGCTGCGCTTCCCTACAATTTAAATTTAAACACTGTAATATTTTAAATAAACAATTAAAACGTTACAATATTTAAATTTAAATTGTTTATCTACACAGAACGAGGGAGATTGGGAGTGAAACTTGAACTTGGACTACTGTATCCCTACTTCATGGTTTTTCACTTATCGCTGGGGGCGTGGTCCCCTAAACCCTGTGATAAATGAGGGACTACTGAATGCTGTTTTTATACTGGTCCATCCACAAAAATTTAATTGTCTTTATCTAAACCTTCTGGGATATTTTTCTGGCTGTTTTTTATTTTGGTCTCCAATGTCAAAACAAACAGCCAAAAACCTGTCAAACAATATTTATAAATCTGTATCTGTGATCTTATTGAAGCTTGTGGAGTTTTCTGGCTGTTTACTTGAATAGGTGCAACATCTGTTAGGTTTGATTAAGGTTTTGCTTTTGGTTATTTTTAAACGATGCAATGGAACATGCTCAACAACAGGTTTTGCCAATTTTATTTATTTATTTATTTATTTATTTTTTTATTTTTTTTTCTGGCTTGCTTTGTTTTGAAGCAGGTGCCTGCAGTCTTTAACTTGAAGTCTTTACAAGGTTTACAGTTTTCATCTTCACTGGATAAGGCTGTTTTTGTTACAGGAGTTATCGTTTTAAACATAAAAATAAGTTTAGAATCCAGCTTTGCTGCATCAGAGTGAATTTGTTGTCTGAGCCTCTCGTTCGGACGTACAAACAGCGTTTGAGGAGACATGCCCCAAATGAGCCACAGTGAGCAATGCTATTTGTTAATAAAGTAGTGGATTAAATTAGATCAGTCTCAGGGTTGTACTAATCTACTGTCACTCTGCAGTCTAATATTTAAATTAAATCAGAGCTTTTCCCATTGTGTGGCCTTACTTCCCCTTCTCTTGAATTACTGTTAATGTTAAGC
This sequence comes from Hypsolebias antenori, assembly GCA_031762315.1. Lineage (NCBI taxonomy): Eukaryota > Metazoa > Chordata > Actinopteri > Cyprinodontiformes > Rivulidae > Hypsolebias > Hypsolebias antenori. The sequence continues at coordinate 22,256,812 of JARVGS010000761.1, read as the reverse complement.
AATGGTAAAAATGACTTGAATTTATATGACACTGAAAATTCACATTAAACAAAGGGCAGGAAATTAGAACTGTAAACAAACTGTTGCTTAACTGATTCAGTCCCCGTGTCCCTTTTTACACAATAAATGTTGCTACAACTTTTCTGTTGCACATTGATCAATAATAAAAACAAATGATTATACGTGTTTTATTGTGTGAATGCTTATCAAGCAATAAACATTCACTTTATTGTGATCCTGTTTATATTTTTTCTACTACCGTTACTTTATCTATTCCGTATGTTTTTTTCAGCATCTTTCTCGTTCAGCAATTTTTGTGCAATTTCAACAATTCATAAATCAAAACGTTTGGCTCGTTCAGGAGAAGGATGTGAGTTTTGGTATTGGTGCAACTTTAGCTTTTTGAAATATTTAGCCTTTTTTGCCATTTTTCCCCCCCCATAGAAAATCAATTACCGGTCCATCCTTTAAATCTTTAGATCTGTTTACAATTTCTTACTGCTCCTTTCACATTTTCTTCCGATTCAGCATCTTTCATCTTCCTTGTGCAAAAAAATAAAAAAATAAAATAAAAATAATCAGCTTCTTTCAGCCAATTTCAGCTGTTTTTTCGGCTGTTTTGTGCTCCTTTCAGATTTATTCTCCAGCTACAAATTTTTTACGCTTCTTCTAATTTATTTCTGCTAATTTTAGCTTGTTCAGCCCCTTTCAGCTCATTTCTGCAAGTTTTAGCTATTTCTACTATTTCAGCTAGACTTTAACTGTTTTATGCTAATTTTTCTTTTTTTTTTAGCTAATTCCACATTTTTGAACTCATTTACATATTTTTCAGCCAAATTCAGCAAAAATGTGTTCTCCACTTGCTTCTGGTAATTTAAGCTTCTTTCTTTTTTTTTTTTTTTATTTTTTTTTTACCTACTATTCTGCTGGGTTTTTTTTTTTTTTTGCTAGATTCTGCTTTTTTTCAGATAATTTTTATTTTTTTGTGCTCATTTCTGCCTCTTTAAGCTGAACTGAGCACAGTTGTTCTCGCTTCACTTCACTTAATTTAAGCTTCTTACTGTTTTTTTAGCTACCAACTATTAGCTTGTTTTAGCTAATTTCAGCCATTTTTCAGCAATAAGCATTCACACTACATTTTCACAGGAAATGAAATTTCTCTAGTTTATTATAAGACAGCTTGAAGCTGAACACAAATGATTTGTTTTCAGAACCTTCTATCTCTGCTGAGGTTGGCTTTGGGGAAACATGAGGGGATCTACCTCCATTCTCCTGCTCTCTCCTGCCTGCGGCAGCTTTGTGTGGGACTCAAGAGGAGGATACGCTTTCATCAAGATCCAAGCTTCTACTCTGCAAAGCAAGGTGCTTGCTGTCTTATTAATTTCATGTATGCTTATTAAGCTCACGCAGACCTTTAGTTAATTTCTGTCCTGTAGAAACCAAGTGATGTCTAAACCATTTTTCTGTTTCTGTATTTTGCAAGCCATTCATGTAGCTAAATGCTCAGCTAATTCAGGAGATAGTACTTTTTTTTTTAAACTTATCCTTTTGATAATATTGCACTTATATTTTCCCCATAAATTAATTGAAATCTCTTCAATTCCTTAAAAACATTTTTCTCTTTGAAACCTGCTTCAGCAAAATGGCTCCATTTTAGTTTATTTATTTTAGTTTATTTATTTAATCAATTTATTTATTTATTGGGGAGTGGTGGCACGGTGGTTGGAGACGGTGGGCCTGTAATTGGAGGATCGCCGGTTCAAGCCCCGGTACCGACAACGTCAAAAAATGTGGGTGGAAAGGGGTGAAGCACCCACACCTGCCTCCACCCTCATTCGCCCCACTCTGGGCCCCTGAGCAAGGCCCTTAACCCCCACCATCTGCTCCCTAGGCAGGTCTCTCTTGAAAATGAGTTCTTGTGGCTCAGTGAGACTACCTGGATAAATAAAGGGTAAATGAAAAAAAAAAAAAAATCTTTTTGCTAACTTGTGCTAGTTTTAGCTTTTAGCTAGCCTTTTGATGCTTTTATCTAGCCTTAAGCTTTTTTTGCTAGCATTTTACTACTTCTAGCAGGTCCTTTACTACTTTTAGCTTTTAGCTAAGCTTTTGCTGATTTTAGTTTGTGGTTAGGTAATTTTACCTTTTTAGATAATCTCTTGTTTTTCTTTAGCTTTTACTGTTTTGCTATTTTAGCTAGTGTTTTCCCCAAGTTTCATCAGTTCAGTTTCAGCTTCTTATGCAAGTTTCAGCTGTCAGCATTCACTCTGTTTTCACAGAAAATCCGTTTTTTCTTGTTCTGTTTGCTTCTTCATAAAGACTTACTGTTCAGTAAGAATGCAGGTGTGACTTTTCTTGTGCTTCTGTAGATCTATCGTCGCAGAACTCGTCCTTCTCTTACACCCACGAGGTTTTGGGAAACCATTGTTCTCAGGCGTCCTCTCCTGCAGCAGAGTGCTCTCCACGGCCTTCTGTGGTGGGGCGCGCAGGACAGAGAGCCATGGGTGATGGCCAAGATGAAGATGCTGCCTCTGGCAGGTATGTGACTGAAGGTTTAAGGCAGGTTTCCAAAGTGTGGCCCGAGGACCATTTGCGGCCCTTGATGTGGTTTTGAGCGGCCCTCGACTGCAATTTAAAAATGGTATACTTTTGACCCGCAGGCTTAAGAGGTTGATGCAAACTTTTCATTTTTTTCATTCAACCTTTGTTTGTACAGGTTAATCCCATTGAGCCTTGGGGACTCATTTACAAGAGAGACCTGATTTTAACAGAGAGTGTTGACAACAGTGGTCAACAAAGGCAACAATAGACAATCATAATGGATGTGTACTTGAGAATTTTTTTAACAAGTGAAAATAAAATGGTATTCAAAAGGGAAAGTAACAAAAAATATATACCTCCATTAGATTTAATGCTGATACTTTAATTTTTTTTAAGTTTAACAGCAAAACAGATGAAAATAATCTTCCCAAAATTAGTGAAATTAAGTACAAAACAAAATTTAGCTATGTAATTATTTTTATCCTACAACAAACCTTCACTGACCTACCAAAAAGTTGAATTTTCATAATAATTCATAAAACTTGGCTCAGTATAACAAGTGCTTTCAAAGAACATAATTTAAGTTGAGTTATTAATTGTTGGGGAGAAATTGGACATTTTTAAAAGAATGTAAAGTATCATCGACATACAAGTTGATCAACTTTATCATTGCTCCTTCAAACCTTCTATGAATCTGTTTTAGCAACCGCCAGCTGTTTTTCAGAACTTTGATGACCCATTTGGGCCGTCCATGGTCCAAATGGGTGTTCTGAATTCCACCCGCTTTTTTAAAAATAACTAATTTTAGGCTTTTGCGTATGAAAATAAACAAAAATGAACTTTCAAAGTACAAGAAAATAAATAATGGTCCCAAAAATATCTAATAAATTAAATTCTTAAAATAAAAATAAAAAACAGTTAATGCTTATGAGGCTCCTAAAGTTCTTGGTCTACAAGAATGTAAACTAAACTTTACTGTATTTTTTGGACTATAAGGCACACTTAAAATCCTTTAATTTTTCTCAAAAATTGACAGTGAGCCTTATAATCAGGTGTGCCTTATGCATTAATTCTGGTTGTGCTTACTGACTTTGAACTGATTTTATGTGGTTATTGTGAACAAATTGAATAAAGTTTGACTTATCTGACTTGTTTTGCTTTATGCAATTTAAAATCTGGTCCGCCTTATAGTCTGAAAAATATGGTAATGTGTCTCCACAATATTCACCTTGTTAAAAACAAACAACAACAAAAAAACACGCTTAAATGTTTTTTCTTCATTCTTAAATTCAGATTTTTCTTTTCTTGCTTCTCGAGTCCTTTACATCTAGACAGTTCTGGCCCAGCTAAGAAAATGTTTGGACATGCTTGGTTTAAGGTTCTCCTACAACATTTTAAATAAATTAAAAATTATTGTAACAAAGGAGGGAGCCATTTTTGCTAATTTGCTCTTATGTCTTAGGTATTGTTTCTGTGAATGTTCTTGGCTCATGTTTCTAATGCTAATATGGTGCTAAGTTGTTTTTTTTTTCCTACTGTTTATGCTTTGTGGAATTTGTGCACAGTTGGGTTTTCTGTGGCTTTTATAGTGTTAAAATAGCTCGTGACCCAAGCAGCCCACACGAGAAGATAAATCAGTGTGAAGATTAAAAAAAGGATTTCTTGCTTCTTAGACATAAACAGCACAAGGAGCTGTCTAGCAGTCTTTATGCATTGTTTAAAAATGAATTCTCAATCTTTTTATAATCCTTTTTCCCCTCCTGTATTTGAATGGTCCAAGATCTGTTTCTAAAAAAAAAAAAAAAAAAAAATCTCATGCTTGTTTTTGATCCATCCAGTGGCAGCTTACACAGAGGCGGGGCAGCAGTTCAGGCCCCTGCACAGATGCCCCCTTCACCTGCCGATGTGGCCCAGTTGGAGCTTCCTGATCTGGGCGTAGAAAATGTCTTGGAGCTGCAGCTACAGCAGCTCACGGTGGCTCAGTTCACTGTTGCTACCATGCAGCACGCCATACCTCTGCTGAAGACAGGTGGGAATCAGTATTGTTTTTTTCCCCACGTCTTTCAGTTTCTCTTTCGTCTCTGCTTGAATAAACTTTAGGTTGTGTAAATATCCCCACTCCTGCTTCCCTCAACATTGACTAGATTCTATCCAGCTTCATTTGATCTTGTCAGGAAAATCTTTTTTTTTTGGTGCTTTTGTTCTGTTTCCTCAGAAGGTTTGCATGTGTTCCATCGTGTTCTGGAGCTGCTGTGTGATGCCGTCCTCCTGCTCGGGGACAGCGTTTGCGAGCTGGTCTGGGACGATCGCAGCCTGGTGGGGATGGAGCTGGCAAGTCAACACAACTCACGACAGCCTCTTATGTAGATGAATGGATACACTTCACTGAAACGGGGAGCTGGCTTGGCCACCAGACAGTTTGTCACAGACACACAAGCATACGGCACTCAACTGTCAAGGAGAACTGTGGGCATGTGTTAGAGCCAAATTAATTATAATAGGTTACAAAGGCTTACAAAGAGGCTCACACATGTACATGTAAAACTCCTTGTCTGCTCCCCTGGGTTCATCCAAGATCAGAATGTCTGGGTTATTAAATGGCTTCATCTATTATGTGTTGAAAGTCCAAACAGTAGACGGTGTTACACAGGTTTGTGAATATTAACTACGCAGAATCATTTATTAGAGTCCCTGGCAGTTTAAACAAGTATGTTCTCAGCAGTGGGATTTAAACACTTGTCGAGTCCAGGCCCTTGTGGCCCTCTGCTGTTTAATACATGCCCAGAGTCATGCAGCCTAAGAACTATTTTGTGATCTTTATGTGGAGAGCAGCTTTTGTTTGCCAGACCTCTTGGTTTTTCCTTTGGGAATGAGCTGAACTGTGTAATGTACAGGGTGTGTACTGCCCCCTGCTGGTCTTTTATTTTCCACCTTTTAATTTCAACACAGAAAAAGTAGCTGAGAATAGATTGTTCCAATTTATTCATTCTGAGATAGGGTGGATCTGTATCTCATCCTAAAATAACCCTGAAATCTGATTACATTCAATTCCTCAACCCCTGGAATGAACATTTTTCCTCTTGGCTCCCAGCCAAGCTGTGTTTGGATGTATGGAAACGCACGCAGCGTGAGCACGCTCGTGTTTGTGTTGGCATATGTTTATTGTTTTTTTTTTCTCCCCTCTGTTTTTATTTCTGTATGTGTGTGTTTTAGAAGGAGAAGCTGCAAGCCTGCATGGAGCTACTGGGGGATGTTCTCAGCTATCATCAGAACTCTCCAGCTGACGTTCCTCATCATTCCCAGGTTCATCACAGAATAGCGTACACAGGCACTGCCATATTTACCATTAAACTCCTACAGACCATCCTCCCTCCTGAGAAGGTGTGCTCATGTTTGTGCAGTCGAATTACATGCATTGAGATTTACATTTGTAAGTTATTGTTTCTGTGAATCTCACACAGGCTAGCGATATTCTCCCAGAAAACACAGCAACAGCTCTCTTTCACTTATGTTTGGATGCGTCATTGGGACGTTTATTACCCAGCATGCAAGAGGCAGCAGTGGCCTACTTGGAGCAAGTGAACTCAGACAGCCATGATCTGTACAGGAGGGCAACCAGAGCTGCTTTGTGGATGGGATCAACCTGCAGCTTCCTGAAGGAGGTGCAAGCTGAGGTACGATCTGTAGCAAACAATTACCGTATTTTTTGGACTATAAGGCTCACTTAAAAATCCTTTACTTTTCTCAAAACTCAACAGTGAGCCATATAATTCAGTGAGCCTTATGTATTAATTCTGGTTGTGCTTGCTGACCTCGAACTGATTTTATGCGGTACACAGCGCTCAAAAATCTGTCAGAATGTTTTAGTTTTGCTTAATGCGCCTTATAATCTGAAAAATACGGTATTTGGACAGCTTTGAGACAGGATCAAAGAATTAATTTCCTTTTTCATAAAGGGGGAAAAGAACTGGTTGGAGTTGCTGGAACTTGCAGATCAAGCTATAAATGGTCTTCCGTTTCATCAGCACTTGCCCATCATCAAAGAATGTGTTCACATGTGCTCCTACCTGTAAGTGAAAATATGTTGTTTGCAGTGCAATTTATTTTTTATCACAAGATATTTCATAGCTCAAGTACAATGAACTGTTTTTCATTAGGTGGAAGTTTGATCAGCCCAGTCCTCTCCTTCAGTCTGAAAGCCAGAAACTCTTCCTCAAGCTGCTGTCCTATCCTTCACTGCCTGTCAGAACGGAAACATATGAATGCACGTTAAACCTGGTCAAGGTCAGGGCAAGATGTTTTTGTTTTTTTGATAGCCATTTTTAAGGTTCATGGTTTAAACATATTGGCCTGATGTTCCCTAAATGTGTGTCTGCCTTGTGGGGCATCCGTATGTAAATAAATAAAATTACAATGGATGACCCTCTGCTCTTTGGCTGCATACTAAAAAAACAAAAAAACAGAAACACTTGACATTTTGGATCTGTCTTTAGCTGATAGCTGTCTAGAACTGAGAGAGAACTGAAACTTATGAATGCAAGCACGATTAAGGGAATAGTGATACTTTGTTATGTGCTGTGGTGTGATTGCACCCCCCCGCAGGATTGCCTCGGCATCCAGAATCTTTCCGGGCAGAAATCGGCAGCGTGCACTGGCGTTAACTTCCTTCTCCACCACAGAGTGCTTTATGAAATTACCACGTTTGGACTCCAGGACTCAGCAGAAAAGGTACCTCCATGTAGCTTTTTTTTTTCAATGATATTTGATGTTTGATCAAGTTAAGCTGTTCTCTGTGTACATCTTTAATAATGCAAGTATATTTGTGATCTATAGGTGAACACAGCTGCCAAGGACCTTCTGCTATTCCTGCTCAAGGGACGATTGATAATGACACCATCAACCTGGGACAGATTCACTGAGGCGCTTTACCCGGTCATACCCATTTTACAGGTGGTCTCTTCATGGTAGTTTTACAGCAGCATCATGTTTGGAACATTTCATTATGTCCCTGAATTATCAAATGCGTAATATTCACTTTGGATCACAAAGAGTGAACATTGCGCTGCAAGCGGGAACAAATTTCACCTGTTTACATATTTTGTGTTTTATTGTTTCCTGTTTGGGCGGGAACAAAAGAAAACGCAATCTTCCAACCACCTTCTTTTAATTGTTCAGTTCGAGGCAACGGGAAGCCAAGAAAGTCTTTGTGAATATGCATGAGATTCTGACAAGGCTGTCAAGTGTGATTTAATTCAAGGAGGCCATTCAGAGATGGCCCATCATGTCAACAAGACAAAATGAAACTACCCCTCATCAAAGCGGTGCAGATTTTATTTACTGTTGCACTGCGTAGCTGGAATTCCCTGCTGCTCGCTGCTTTGTCTTCCAAGTCTGACAGTTTTACGTGTGTGTGCGACAGGGCTATGCCAGCACTGAAGAGTCACTTGGAAAGTGCATCCTGCTGATTAGCGACATAGATGTGGCGGGCGACGATGTTTTCCCCAAGACAGCCCAACTTAAGGCTGCACTCCGACTCCTTTTTACCAAACAGCCCACGTGAGTTTGAGATATTGTCTCGGCTTAGTTGGATTGTAAAGTGCTCAGATGTGCGTTTGATGTCTTTCTACTGCATCTTCTTTGTGCAAATTTGTTTTTCAGAGTTTTTTTTTTTTTTTTGTCTCTGGGTTTGTGTAAACCAAAAAGAAAGGAAACTTTAATATTTTGCTTTTTGACACATTTAGTGGATATATTTTAAGCGGTACATCGTCACACTATGTGCTCATCAGTTCCTCTTAATGCTCTTTGAGACCTGTGTAAACATGCCTCCCATCAAGTCCCAGACTATGAATATTGATAGAGATGGAAATTAACACCACTGAAGCCTTGGTAAATTTTAGTAGCAGTTAATAGATTTGTCTATCCTGCCAGACATGTTTTTTTTTTAAAGTGAATTACATTTAATTCTGTTGACACTTAATCATTAGTTAGTGCAGTGATGCAGATCAAACTGTTTGCTTCATCACACAGCTAAAGTTGCTTTACGGTGGAACAAAATCACAGCAGGGTTCTGCGTAATTTCAAGATACCGTAATTTCTGGACTATTGAGCGCATCTGAATAAAGCCGCACTCACTAACTTTTAAAAGAAAAATTAGTTTGTGTATGTGTATATATATATATATATATATATATACAGGTAGTCCTCGACTTATGACGCAGATCCGTTCCCACGGCAGCGTCGTAAACCGAATTTGATGTAAGTCAGAAAATGCATGGTATGCGGCGTCGTAAACACGGTTTTTTCAACGTAACACAAAACCAGCGTACATTCTGTATCTTAAACCTGTACAGTACTGTATTTCCAAGTGGTTAGCTAACACAGTACCCTACATATTATCAATTATTATTATGTTTGGGAGCCATAATG
>JARVGS010000761.1:22078539-22091002 GCA_031762315.1 Hypsolebias antenori | reverse complement strand
CTTCATTATGGCTCCCAAAACGCAAGGAGGACTCTTCTGATGGCAGTGCATCGAGGAAAAGGAAGGCCATCACTATGTACTTACATCGAAAGTCTGTTTACGCGCTTGGTAAAACAGGTACGTCATATGTATTTACGTACGTTCTGACTTACGTCAAATTCGATTTACGATGCCGCGTGAGAATGGATCTCCGTCGCAAGTCGAGGACTACCTGTACTGGATAAGAGACAAAACACTATTCAGTCACTTAGCTGCTAAACAAGCCTATCTTAATTAGAAATCTGCTGGTATGTGGTGATACAGAACAGTATTAAATATATATGTGTGGAACTAAGTATCTCCATTCATCTTACTTCTTAACTAACTGCCGTCGTAGAGGGTTTACCTCTTACAAGTCAGACAACCTTTATTTGATGGTTTTTGTCCCTCAGATTGTAAATAAATTTTTAAAAAAAGCGTTCATACTTTCCAAATGTCTGAGTAGACAAATGCTTTTCTTGCACTTCACCGCTCTCTCTGACTCATAAATCCAGTTGGATATCCTAAAGACTCGTATAAATTAATGGGGTGGGGTGTGGGGATGCAATGGGTTCTTCTTTACAAAATGTTAGAATAACACAGCTGTAATTCCACAGAAGAACACTGCGTTCCAATATTTGGATACATTTTTGTTCATTTTTAGTGCTAGATGACCCATCTGACGGAAAACCATTAATGCGCTGTGGTAACATAGTAAAAGGTGTCAAAAGTTGCTTCCTTTCACAGACTGAGCTCTGGTTTTTAGCTCGTTCTCAGTGAAACCTCATCCTGTAGCAGACACTGAAACATATTTCTGCACTTCCACCATCACCTTCTCCTTCAATGTTCACTGTAATAAGTAGCAAGTGATCTCAGAAACATGCACCGAGCTTCCAAACTGTATCTCTAGAGATGCTCTGAATCAACTCTCCTAACTCCAAACAGTTTATTCAGCTGCTTGTTGGAGTCCAGTTGGGTGTATGGATAGATTTGTTTAAGTCATTAGGAATGGTATGATTTTCCAATACAGGTAATAAATTTTATAAAACCCTGCAGATATGTTACCTAACTAATCACTTGCACACCTGCAAAGACAGTCTGGAGTTTTCTGTGGTCTTACAATGACTGGCGGAGTCATAATAGTTGTTCAATTGACTTAAATATCATTATCCTATGAGTGTTGTATCCATGTTTGTGGCACAATATTGATAACCAGCCCTGAAACTGCTTCACCACTTTCTGGGTATCTTGACTGCACCCAAGGCGCTGAGCTGACAGATGGCAATGTGGCATAAAATACCAGTTTCCAGGCTAAAAATAAAACCAATCCAAAGAGCACCATGTGATAAATACCAATTAGCAGTTTAGCTCTGTGGGTCTTTTGCTGAGCGGCTGTTGTCACCCTCAAACTGTGCTGAAACCGTGATATTTTAAATGGGTATAGCTCAATTTCCAAGTTCCAGTATGAAAATAAAATCAATAAACACACTCTTAAGTCAGAATTCTGGCTTGAAAAGTTAGAAGTCCTGAGGTTTCTCCCCAACGTCTACCACAAAATCCAACATGGCTGCACACATGAAAAATAGCAACAGCTACAAAAATACCAGGTATTTGCTCTTACGATGGCTTGCATCTCATGAAATCAGTCCCACACACAGTACTGCTGGTGACCATGTTGCTTTGGAGTTTGAATGAATAAAATGCAGAGGAATTCAATTCAATTCAATTCAACCTTTATTTATACAGGCTAGCCTCGTTGAGCCACAATGCATGATGCTGGCTCATTGCTATGGCTAACAAAGGTAGCCTGGTTACAGAGTACAACATTTAGCAAACCCCACTGATTTTCCGACTTGCAGGTTCAGTTGGATTTGATTTTTCTGCCAGATCTGAATTTCTGAAGCACTTTGATTTTCTCTGCGGACTCTGGTTTCCTCTAAAAACATGCATGTTAGGTTAACCGGTAACTCTAGATTAATCATAGGCAGGGGTCTGCAACCTGCGGCTCTGGGGCCACATGCGGCTCTTTGGTCCGTCTGCAGCGGCTCTTTCAAGCTTTGACCAAAACCAAACTCAAACTGAATTTTATTGAAATTATTGCCAACAGTGAAAATGGCTAGTTTTAGCAGATTTCCTGTCATTTTCAAATATGTGACGAATAGTACAAATACAAGGCGTAAAACAGGCGGCCTTCATCATGCTAGCAGTTTGTTAGCCACTTTAAGCTAACTTGGTCTCACTGTGTGATCTTTCTGTCAAAGCCAATAGAATGATCTGGAATATCTTTAAGACAAGCTGAAAAGGAATATTTGATAACACTAAGAATAAAACACAAAAATCAAAGTCAAAGTGAACAAAATTATTTGTTTTTCTTTTTAAAAAGTAACTGGATATCCAACAAATTGACCTAATTTTATACCGTCTTTAACAAACGCTTTAAGTAGGATATTTAAGTCTTCAATAGTTATAAAATATATAAATATATAAAATTGTTAAAAACTTTATATTTTTTCTTTCTTTACATGAAGCTGATCTTCTATTTTACATTAAAATGTAAAAAAAAAAATTTGTTTTATAAGATCACCCCCACTGGCCCGAAAAGCCATCTCCAACAAACTTGTGGTCCACGGGCCACCAGGTGATAGTACACAGTTGTAGCAGGTTTTGCGGCTCTGGACATCATAACTAGTAAGCAAAGTGGAAAAAAAAAAAAAGTATTTTTTTATTGCAAAGGTTGCAGGTTTTCTTCTCTAGGTGGCACTGTGATGGACTGAAGATATTTTAAGGGTGTCCCACCTCTATCTGGAGCTAGGAACCAGCATGAAGTTGATAAAGAAAATGGATAAAGAGATGATTTTTTTTTAAACTGAGGCTAACTTATGCAGAAAAAATTCCGTTTTACAGTGGTAAACAGACAGATTTGTAATAAAAGTCATAATCTGTACTAAAATAATCATGCAGCAATGTCAGTGTAACGACTTTAGCACTTTAAATGCTTTTAAAACAAATTCTAGTTAAATTCTACCAGGAAAAGAACAAATCTTTGGCCAGAGCTGCTTGGAAGTTTTTAGTTTGCAAAATAAATACTTGACATGTAGATGTCTGAAAGTATGTTGTAAGAAACGTTAAACACAATCAGCATCTATAAGCTAACAACCAGTTTACTGTACAATCTACAGCCGGCGTGTCAGGCTGCTGCAGTTTGCACAGCTACCCCAGGAGGAGAGGCCTTGTAACCACAAACCACCCCACCCACTACAACCACACTTCTGCAGGACCCGTAAAGAAAAACACCTCTGCAGCGCACGTCTTTCAGCGCTGAGCGCACGGCATTGTTTGTTTCGCTTAACACTTCATTTGTGGTCTGGATTTATTTTGTTCATCTGGTTGCATTCAAGTGGGTGAATGGGGTATTTCCTTTGCTAGTACAGGTTTCCAGCTAATAATTAGTGGTGTGAACTCAGGCATACTGAGAAGTGGGGGGAAGATGTGGAGGGGGTCAGGGGCACACAGGAGAAGAGGTAAATACACTGCTGGGAGGATGCAAATTACACATGTAAATTGAAAATAAACCGAAAAACGTGTGCGTTTTAATCTGTCTGATGCACTCCTACTTTTATTCTTAGTGATTCAATTTTTCACGCAGGGCAGTCAAACTAATATCAGCTGAAGTCAAACATTCCTTTCTATCAAACACCATAATTTCCCTCTTACAACCTTCAACTGTATGTCAGGATGAGAAGCTATATGCATTTGCAAAACTGCATACGGCATCATGATGCCAGTACATTGAGAAGATGTTTTAAGGTATCAAAAGCATGATTCGTACAGGATTTCTGTTGGTTATATTAATAACAGTTAATCGCTGTGAGGTTGTCTGAAACTGCCGAAAATCTCATCTATTATAGGAGCGCAGGGATGCTCTGAAGGACGACGTCTGAGGATTTACACAGATGTTTGAAAAGGGCTGAATAATCAGAAATCAAATGGAATGAGAAAAGTTTGGAGCAAAATTAACTGTTTGTTGCAACTCTTGAGGATAAATCAGCGCTCAGTCGAAGGAAATCTCCTTTACAGAAATGACAGACTGAAAAGACACAGACTTGTTACATTTCAACCAGTTAGCGGTTTTCTTTATAGATAATGACAATCTTCACTAATCCATGGCAGCAGAAAGCTGATTTATGAAGTCAATGCCTTTGTTTGTTTTTGGACTATATCTATAAAACTGAAACATTCAGTCATACAATACAATTTATGACGCTTTGGAAAGATGGGGAAACTATTAAATGCCTATAATTTTGGGATTTAGCTATGGGCTACATGACGTTCTATCTAAACTCCTTTCAGCTTTAAAAGGTGGATTGCTGTCTTCGGATCAAGGGTGAGGTTCTGCCTCAAGTGGAGGAGTTCAAGTATCTCTGGCTTTTGTTGACGAGTGAGTGAAGAATGGAGCGTGAGCTTGACAGACGGATTGGTGCAGTGTCTGCAGTATTGCGGACTCTGTGCCAGTCTGTTGTGGTGAAGAGAGAGCTGAGCTGTAAGGAAAAGCTCTCTGTTTACTGGTCAGTCTGCGTCCTTACACTCACCCATGGTCACAAATTCTGGTGGCCAAAAGAATGAGATCCTGGATAAAGGCAGTTGAAATTAGTTTCCTCCACAGGGCTGGACTCTCCTTTAGAGATAGGGTGAGAAGTTCAGTTATCCGGAAGAGACTTGTACAACTGCTGCTTCAGACCTCTGGTAAGAATGCTTCTTTGGCGCCTCCCCAGGGTGGTGCTTCAGGCATGTCCGACTCAGAGGAGACCCCAGACACGCTGGAGAGACTATGTCTCTCGGCTGGCCTGGGAATGCCTTGGAGATCTCCCACAAGAGCTGGAAGAGCTGGCTGTGGAAAGAGATGTCAAGATGCTCAAGCTGCTGCGCCCTCGACCCGACTTTGGAATAAGCGGAAGATAATGGATGTATGGATGGATTGCAAAAGCACCTCTGGTGTGTAAAACCACATTGATTTAAGGGTGCAGTTTCAGCTTCACCAACACTGTTCTGCACTCAGAACTCAAATTGTGTAGTCGGGTGTGGTTGATGCTGATTTTTGTTAAAGATGGCAGAAGATGGTCTAGTTTGCTGGCCAACAGATCAGTCAGTCTTCCCTTTGCAAAACATCCTGGCATCCCAAAGACATTACTAGCAAGAAGCAGATCAAGTGTTTATCCACCCCATCTCCTTGGAGCTGTCCATCGCATCACCGAAAACTGAGTCACCATTTAAATGTCAACAAGACTCCAAGGCATGCTCTTTTTCAAAAGGCCCATGACTCCCTTAGAAAGGCTTGTACGAAGAAACGCTGCAACACAGATGACTTTGACTGTAAAAAGATTCCAAATAAAAGTACAGTTCTTAAAATGATTGCTCATCCTCTGCCGCCTTCCAAGCTAAACCTTTAAACATTGATCTCTCAGGATTGGGTTGGGCCCAGAATGTTCTTTTCGGGATGACTCCTGGCAATTAAAACATCAAATCTGTAAAATTAACTCATTCATACACATTTTTGTGTTTGCTACTGTTGATTAGCTGAGAATTAGGATGACTCCAAGTTTTTTTTTTTTTTTTTTTTTACGTTTAGGTGTGTTCAACTGATCTGACAAAGAACCTCAGTTAGAATCCAGAAAGCACTCCTACTGAAACTGTATTATGCTGCACTTTCTTTAGACCCGCCTAAAACTTTTGATCCTGTGGACCATGGCATTTTATGTCATAAGCTATCAGAAATTGGTTTCTCAGATCACACTACTGTCTGGTTCTCTAATTATCACTCAGATCAGAGACAATGTGTTCAACATAACGGTACTTCTTCCAGCTATCTAACTGTTAACAATGGTGTACCACAAGGCTCAGTCTTAGGACGCACCCTCTTCAAAAAAGTTCAAGTTCAAGTTAGGACCCACCTTCTTCACAATCTACATAAGTAATGTAGGTCAGATCATTCCTGATGCATCCTTACATTTCTATGCCGATGACACAGTTGTTTACTGTCGAGCTAGAACAGTTGCTAATGTTTTCCATCTTTCACAGTCTGCATGTGACATCATCCTGTCAGATTTGTTCCATCTCAAACTTGCGCTAAATGCTGACAAAACCAAAGGGATGCTGTTCTCAAACAGGAAGTCAGTACCAGCAGTCCTTCTTTCTATTTTATCTTCGAATGGTGTCCCTACTGAGTTTGTGGATTCTTATAAATACTTTGGTATTTTGGTCGAGTCGCATCTCTCTTTTAAGCCTCGTTGAAAACTTGGCAAAGAAATTGAATGTAAAACTGGGTTTCTTTTTTAGAACTAGATCCTATCTAACACTAAATGCTAAATACCTAATTGTTACATTCCTCCCCAATTGCTAAGTTCATGGCAAAAACCAACGCAGACATGTTCCCGTTTTTAGTATTTTATGCTGCTTTATAATATAACTCTTTATTGGTTTAGTTTTATACCACTTCTTCTATTTACTTTTTCATATGCTTTTTGTATGAATGTGTATTGTTGTCTGTACTTCGCCTGTGTTCTTTGTTTAAAACCGATCTCTCCTGTAATGGCTCAATGAGACCAACCTATATAAATAAAGGTTGACTGAAAAATAAAAGCTGTATGACAATGTGCTACTTAGAATCAAAGTACCCATCGGATTCAGCTTTGAAGCCAGTGGCAGTGCTGTCAGCACCAATTTTGAATGTCCTGTGGCACCCTCCTGTGGAGATTTTCTAGACAAAACCAGCCCATCAATAACCAGAAACCCTAAACACTAGAAATCTGACAGCTGCAACATTTTTTTTTTATTACTGTATCATTGTTAGTAAGTGATGCAATAACTATGGTATTACAGATTCAGGGTCTCATTTGGACGTATTTTCATGTACCGGTAACTGTTGTCTCAAAGGACTTCAAGAGTCTTTCGAGACAGAACCATCTAAGAATCAACTAAAGTTCACAAAGCTCGCAGTGTAGCGCTGATTCACCCAGGACAGAAAAAACACCAACAGAGCTCTCCCATAAATCACTAACATCACCGCCACCTCAGTCCTGAGCGCAGCCCAGCGAAGCCAAGTTAAATATTTAGGAAGGTGGGGCCTTTTCTCTCAAGATGCCATCTGTTTGTCTTGCAGGCCTTCAAATGCTGACACTGCTCTGTTTGTAGCTGTGGCTCCCACAGGCAGGAGGCAGAGCCGCTTGTCCTTGTCCTGGCTGGCTGCAGAGTGCTGATGCTCAGTCAGGGCTTTCTTGTTGTTTTTGGGTAATGACAGAACGGGAACAGGGCCACAGGTTTAAGGAAGAGGGAGGCACAGTGAGAGGGCAAGAAAAGGAAGCAGATGAAGAGGGAAAAGAAGGAGGGATTTGAATCGATGGTATCTCTGAGTCTCTCTGCCTTAGAGGGTCACTGAGGTTGTGGTTTAATACAAAGGCTCACAACAATGGGAGCTGATGGGCGAGCACTCGTGCACGGGCTCGTGTGAGCGTGTCTGCATGCATGGGTGTACATCTGGAGCGCAGGCAAGCAAGTCTGTGAAGTCTTCCAGCAGACTGAAGCTGTGAGGTTTCTGAAAGGCGACGTCTTTTCAATGCAGGCAGAAGGAAAAAGCTGCAAAATATAGAAGCCCTTTCAAAATAAAAGGCAAGAGCAGGCACTGGAGAGTAGCTTGTGCTTTAACTTTCAACACACAGAATTGCAAATGAAGATGTCCTTTTTTCTGGTTTCCTATCTTTACTCGTTCCAAATATTTTAGTTAGCACGTTTTTTTAATGGGGTGCCGTTTGTAAAGTTACACCGTCAAAAATTAGCAGCAATACTTTAGTTTATTTAGACTTTAATAAGAAAAAATATAGTTTTTTAAAGTCATGTTTTCACCATGTTGTTCATACATTTATAAATGTCATAGTTCCAAACTAAATATTTAATTTACAAGCAAAATATTTAGTTTATGAAATAAATATTTAACTTGCAAGTTAACATTTAGATAGCAAACTAAATATTTATGTGTAAATTAAATATTTAATTTCCAAGCTAAATATTTATTTTCAAAACTAAACATTTAATTTTCAAGCAAAAATGTATTGTCCAAGCTAAATATTTAATTTTCAAACTAAACATTTAATTTCCAAAATAAATATAAATTTTTCTAACCAAATATTTAACTCGCTCCTAAGTATTTAACTTGCAAGTTAAATATTTAGTTAGCAAATTAAATATTTAACTTAGGCATTAAATGTTTAGCTTAGAATTTCAATGATTAGTTTGGAAATTAAATATTCAGTTTTGGAAACTAAATATTTATCTTGGAAATTGAATATTTAGTTTGGAAATAAAATATTTAACTTTGAAATTAAATATTTAATTTACACCTAAATATTTAGTTTACTAACTGAATATTTAAACTACAAGCCAAATATTTAGTTTGTAAACTAAATATTTAGCTTGTAGTTTAAATATTTAGTTTGAACTATGACATTTATAAATGTATGAATAACATGGTGAAAATATGACTTTGAAAAAAAAAGTATTTTGTATTAAAGGCTAAACAAACCAAAATATTGATGTTAATTTTTGACTGTGTAACTTTACAAACGGCACCCCGTATTTTTTGCCGTCTCTCCCTTCATCCTTGTTTCTTTTTCTTCTTCTGACATGCTCTCCCTTTCTTTTACTTCACATCTTCTTGTTGCACATGTTTAACCCTCCTGTGCCCCTTGCAGCTAAAAAAAAAAAAGTCCACTGTAACAGGGTTCAGTTGGAAAGATCTTTTTAGCTCAGCAGTTTTTCCGTAAACCTCAAATCTAGAAGCTCCTGACCAATTTTCACAAGAGCTAGTCAAGCTCAACCTCACAATTACATGATTGCACAGTCCAGCTGCCACCCCCCCCAGCAGGAAATGTTTATTGGCCTCCACTGAAGGATAATACAGCCTTTTGTTCTGTTGCACTGTAAGTGAGCATGGAAAGGTCCTGCACAAAGTTTTGATTTATCATTATTATTTTTTTACTGTTTCACAGTCGAGCAGGACTTACACATGTAGCCCATTTGGCAAAGTTCATACGTGTGTGAGTGTGTTTAGCGGGGGGTTGGACAGCTGGTAAAACAAGGCCCAGCGCCTGATTCTAATTGCTCTGTGAAAAGCGATCTGGCGTGATGGCCAAAGGATAAAGTCAAACAAATCTCGAAGCGTGAGCCGAGAGAGCGACTGAAGAAATGTGATCATTGGCAAGTTGGTCAAATTCCTTCTGCTCTGGCAAAACAACATAAGGGTGCAAGGTCATGCAGTATGTGTGTGCATGGAGGGGGGGGGGGGGGGGTATGTGTGAACCCAAGTAGACCAGTACCAGGTAGATGCACACTCCGTGTCCTTCACCCACCTACCATGTACTCCATGTTGGAGGCGGGGGGGTACACCTCGCCTCGGAGCTTGTTGTGGAGCTCCAGGATGAGCTGAGCGTCGCTGTCCTTGATGGCTCGCCTCCCCCTCTGCTTGGCCTCCCACCAGTCGCCGTCCTCATCCAGATACTTGCCCAAGATCTGCTGCCAGCCCGTGGAGTTGGGAAGCAGCATCGCCGCGGACGTGGCGGCGTGGAGCAGTAGGAGCACGGCAGCTCCTCTCAGCCAGTGTGACCTCATCCTCGTTAGTGATGCTGATGAAGGAAAGATGGCGGGAGGCTCAGACTCAGTGAATGATGAGGAGGAAGTGGCTCCTTTTCTGAGAAGAGAATTAAGAGGAACAGATTCACTGAAAAGATGGAAGTGAGTGTTCTGAATCAAGTTTGCTGACTCACTTTTGTCAATATTGAACTTGAGCATCAGCTCGCAGACTCACGGAGGCCGTTATGGATCTGCTAACTGGCTTCACAGAGGGTGAACTGGCAGGCTTTGATAACTTCTCTCTGCCATCCAAACAAAACAAACTGAGCGTTCCCTGAGAAAACTCTCAGGGTGTGTGTTGCGAGGGACACGGCTAACACCACGTCAAAGTTTAGCGCACTGTGTTGAAAGCAGATCCTGTTCAAAACATTTTTAGTGTTTTCAAATGTCGGTTAGCTGTGGCAGACACCTTAGCATGGATTGACTCCAAATTTTAATCAAGATTATGTTTGCAAAGTATAAATAACGTTTGTACATTGCTAACAGACAAACAGGATTTATTGCTAAAGTTTGATGCAAATAAGTATTTTACAATGAGTATCACTTGCAGTATACATTGTGAATGCTCTCAGCTACAATCACGCTAAGTTTTAGCAACTTGTGCATAAAATTGACTGAAATATAACTGTTTTTTGTATTTTCTAAAGTCAGTTGGCTGCGTCGGCCATATTGAACTGAGTCGACTCCAAATGTTAACTGTTTGTAAAGGTACACCCAAGAATTAAGAACTGAAAGTTGTGTTGAAATCCATTCATTGGTTCGCAAGATATTTTGCTAAAAGACAGTTTTAATGACAAATAGTTAATGACAAGAATTTAACTAAATTTTTTACGCACTCTGTTAGTGTGCATAACAACTGTTGGGGATCAGTCTCAGTGACTACGTCACCAAAATGTTGTTCAATATATGTACAATTGACTGAGTTATAGCCTTTATGTGTTTTTAAGATCAGTTGGCCGTGGCAGCCATCTTGAATCGGATTGACTCCAAAAGTCATTCAGTTGTAGATGTTCATTAAGCAATGACTTTGTGCTACTTTGCACGTTGATAGCAGTTTGTCTGTTTTAACTGTGCTCTATAAATAAAGATGACTTGACTTTCATTAAAATGTGTGCAGTGGTTCATCAGATATTTTGCTAACAGACATGCACACAAGCAAAAACATCATTGCCCGCCTTCAGCGGCAGCAGAAAAAGCTTTTAAAGTGACTGATCTTGTTGGAGCATCTAAATCACAGCATTCATTATAGTTAAAAAGAAAAAAGAGTGTAAAAAAAAATAAAGCTCCTGCATTGTCATTTGATGTGAAGGAAACATTTCAGATCAAACTGATGTATGGAGCAAAATGTCTGAAAATGACTTACCTTAAATGAACTGAGGTGCAGTCCACGTCTGACGGTTGCAGAGAGAAATCTTTAGGAAGAAGTTGTAGAGTTCAGCTGGATGCCTGTGTCTTCTTGCAGGAGGTTTAGTGTTGAAGCAGCCGAAGCATCACTTATCCACGTTTTATCCCCAGCTTGGCTGTTCCTCCACGCAGACCCCACCCCTTTAAATGTTGGAACAGCCCTCTTGGTCAGACCTCGGAGTGTGTAGGAGGGGATGTGTGGAAGCTGAGACTTCATGTCTCGAAAAGTTTTTTTTTTTTTTTTTTTTTTTTATCATTGTATTTTGGAGATAAATCTCTTGTCCTTAAAGTGATAGTTCAGATTTTTGGAGGTGGGATTCTGTGGGATAATTAACATATTATCTTTACGCTGAGTAGTTCTTTGAGAGTCCTGATCAACCGCAACGCCAAAATCCCAAACATCTGGTTACACTTAGTAGAAATAATCGTTTTATTTCAGTATTTGTCAGCTTGCATCTCAATTATCCGGTCATACTCATGAATACAATCGTTTTCAGTGGCGTTAGCAGCTGTTTGCTTGAATGCAATAAAAAATACCATAATGCACCACTTTATTTATAAAGCACTTAAAAACAGCAACAAGCCCAACCAAAGCGTAGATCACACAGAGGTACAGATGAGAACTATAACAACATATAGAATACAGACAAGTTAAAATCAACTCCAGTAATGCTCACTCAGGTCTTCTGGACAGTTTTTTGTAGAGACGTTTTGCCCTCTATCCAGAGGGCTTCATCAGTCTGAGTCCCAAGTAAACTGCTTCCCCACTAAGCAGTACACCCCTTAAGTGGACCAACCAGTTTGCTGGAGATAAGATGGTTTCTGGGGGCTGTCCTGTCCCCTGTCGCCTCCTCCCAGGCAGGCAGCCACAGCTAAAGTGGCTCAAGGCATCAAAGTTCATGCTCAATCATCCAGGTATCAAATCCAATAATGCCCAGTCAGTCAAGTCAACCCAAAATCAACACACACAGTGTCAAAAGCCAAGAAATACAAGTGAGTTTTTAAAAAGACTTAAAGACAGTGAGAGAGGGAGCATGCCAGACATGCAGTGGTAAGTCGTTGCAGTCTTGGATGTGCAATAGTGTCACCTCTGAGCTTAATACGAGTGCCTGGAACCAATAAAAGCATCTGGTCTGCTTACCTCAGAGATCGTTATGGGGAATATGGCTGCAGCAGATCAGTGAGATAGGATGAGGCAGAACTGTTCATAGATTTAAAAATACACGTAGTCCTCGACTTACGACGGAGATCCGTTCTTGCGGCGGCGGCATAAACCAAATTTGACATAAGTCGGAACATACGTAAATACATGTGACGTACCTGTTTTACCAAGCGCGTAAACCGATTTTCGACGTAAGTCCAT
>JARVGS010000761.1:22031601-22046106 GCA_031762315.1 Hypsolebias antenori | reverse complement strand
TAAAAAAAACATAGTTGAATGATACAATATATATATGTTGTGCCATTTTATGCAAAGTTCAAAAATCATGTCACATACACTTTAATGGTAACCCATGGTCAGCTCAAGCATAAGGCTCCTAACCTCAAAAACTGAATCACATATGTGTCTACGCATAACAGACAATTAAAAAAACAAGTTATTTTAAACAGTTTCTTAGACATTTTTAAAGGTACTAGCAAATTAATAACGCTGTTTTCCTATGTCTAAAAAATACATGACTTTAAGATATTGTTTGCTGTGCATGGTTCTTTAAGCCTTGCAGCGTGCTCTCCACTTGTCTCCTTTCCTTCTTTTTTGATGGAAACGCTGCACAATATGCTCTAATTAGGTACAAGGACTAGATCAAAATGAAATGAAAAAACAGCCAGTTTGACAAAATACACAAAAATTAAATCTGCGATAAATTTCAAATGAGTTTGAAGTTGTTTTGAAGTTGGTATTTCTGTAGATCTTGGACCCACTTAGACTCGCCCTAAAATCATTCGTCTGGTCTAGATTCTAGAATTGCGCTGCTCCGGTTGGCTGCATGTTGGAGCAGCTCCGTTATTTTCATTCTAAGATTTTGCTTTTGGAAACTTTAAGTCTTGTTTTTCTGGATGTAAATCACATTTTTCTGACGATTACTGCCTCGGACATCAGATGCGGTGCAGCTGGAATAATTTTTACTGAAACTTTTTTATTTTTGTACATTTGTTATGATACATAACCACAAGATGGTCTTTAACAACTGGGATCTGCTGAGTAACATCTCAAAAGCTCAAATAATATCTCAGCTACAGCTACAAATCTCAAATGAGTTGAAAAGGAGGCTCCGTGGATGCATTCCCGTCTCCTTACAGGCTGTGCTCAAGTACCTGACCACTGAGACCTTGGAAATGGCAGGAAGCGCAGCTCGTGACAACAGAAGGACTGGGATCATCCCCTGGCACCTGGAGCTGGTTGTCTGCAGTGACGAGGAGCTTGGCAGGCTCCTGGGAGGAGTGGCCATCGACCTGGGAGGAGTTCTGCCCGGCATTCGGGTGGTCCTGCAGCCCGGGGGAACCAGAGATCAGCTGAGTCTGGGTGGACAGATCAAACAGGATCTGCAGCCATTTTCTTCGGATCCGCTGTGGGATGGACCTTTACAAGAGCTCTTTCCTGTCTACAGCCATCAGTGTCTATAACATCTCTTATTGAAACGAGGATAAAGAGGTACAACAATATTTAATTTCCCTTTGGGATTAATAGAGTATTTTTGAATTGAATTGAATAAAATCAGGTTTTCCTAACAGAAGGTTGTTAACGAGCTATATACAACTGGTAAGATATTACCTGCTCATTATGTTTCCACAAAGTCCCCTTTTTTTAATGAATCATCTCCTTACCTCAATATATCTTCATAATAAGTGCAAAGCTTCTTATCAACAGATTATGAAGATCCTTCAGGTCTTATGTGAATTCCTAAAGCACACCTGTTTTGCAACATTTCACACTACCTTAATCAGCCAAGACTTTGAGACTAAACAGCAACAAAAAAATCAATTTCATTGTGGAAAAGATGAACCGAAAGGAGAACTGTACGATAAAAGCAAGTCTTTTTCCTTTTTCTCTACCACATGTAGACACACAATAAGTGCACGTACCTCTCCAAGGCCCCAGATGATATTCTCACAGCCTCAGATGGCTGGTCCTTGTTTGCTCAGTGAACCCAGTGACTCCAGAGATCGAGGCGTTATTATCATATTATCAGACAAGTAATTAGAGCATTATTTAGGGTTCCTTGCTTCTCCAAGGAGGCTTGAGCATGTTTTGAGAAGGCATTCTTTTTCAGAAAGAGCATTTATTTACCTACAGTGTGTTGTTCCAACTACCCCCTTGCTTTCCCCCCTCTCCAGAGGCCTCCCAGACTCAGTGCCAGTACAGCAGAGGGAATGAGGTGCAGTGGAGAGCAAAAAGGGAAAGCAAGAAACAAGATTTAAAACATAGGCAGACAAAGCAAGTGTTTCATCAGGTCCAGTATCCAGAACTAAAGTGGACAAAGAAGACTAAGCAAGCGGTATCAGCATTACTTGTTGACATGACTAAAATGTGTTTTTGTAGTTCTGGGACACAGTATGCTGACTGGACATTTCAAAAAGTAGCCTCATGAAAACTTTTAAAGCAAGCTCTGCTTTTAATCTAATCTGAAATATGTCAAATGTTGCTCATTGATTAGTCACAACTACTAATCTTGTGTACAATAAAAATATTACAATACAAATGTTCAAAATCAATGGAAACCGAGGACAAAACAATAATAAATACAGCTTGTTGCATATAAATGTGCATTTTCAAAGCACACATCGGTAACACTTTACAATAAGGTACACAAAATCTGCGTAACTACTAGAGAACGCCTCAGGAATGAATCAGGAGCTAATGGGTAGTTAACCAGTATTACTGGGGAACACACTGCCAAGCCTTATTAGGGGACTACTGGTTCGTTACCTTGTAAATGAAGAGGAACTAATCAGGAGCTAATGGGAAGTTAACCAGTACTTACTGGGGAACACACAGCTAAGTCTTATTTGGGGACTGCTGGTTAGTTACCTTGTAAATGAAGAGGAACTAATCAGGAGCTAATGAGTATTTAACCAGTACTTACTGGGGAACACATAGCTAAGTTTTATTAGAGGACCGCTGGTTAGTTACCTTGTAAATGAAGAGGAACTAATCAGGAGCTAATGGGTAGTTAACCAGTACTTACTGGGGAACACAGATAAGTCTTATTAGAGGACTGCTGGTTAGTTAGCTTGTAAATGAAGAGGAACTAATCAAGGACTAATGGGTAGTTAACCAGTACTTACTGGGGAACACACAGCCAAGTATTATTAGGGGACCACTGGTTTGCTACCACTGAAACAGAGGAGAAATTCTCCATGTGGTTTCTGAATAAACCCTGCACCAGTGAGGTCACAGCTTGTACTTGTCAAAAACCTGTTTCCTAGTGATTATTGATTTTCCTGGTTTTTCTTTTGTAAACCTATTGGTTAACTACCCATTATTTCTTGATTAGTTCCTCTACATTTACAAGGCAACTAACACGTATAGTCCTAAGGCTTGGCTGTGTGTTCCCCAGTAAGTACTGGTTAACTACTCATTAGCTACTGATTCATTCTTGAGGCGTTCCCTAGCAGTTAAGCAAATTTTGTGTACCTTATTGTAAAGTGTTACCCACAAAATAAATGAAGCTTCTCCAGCTGTGGGCTGCACACAGGTGCTAAATAATTTAAAATAATTAATTTAAAATAAAAATTCCATGCTGATCGTACGGCTCATCCATCAATCAGACAATTGTGTGTCATGTCCAATCTTATTTTGAAAAACCGCAATCGTGTGAGTCCGCAAAAAACAAACTTCGTAGTAGCGAGGGACTACTGTATTTACAGTAATATGACATTATTGTTAAATGAGCAAAAATGGTTTTATCAGAGCAGAAGAGATTCCTGAATTGCCTTAATATCCCATCCCAGTTTCTGGCTGCTTCAGTTAACTGGGAATTATGTGCATGGGAGCAGCTCCGTTGGGAATATTAGCCACTCCAACTTCCTGGTGAAGGAGGATGTTGTCTTATTTCTGTCTGCAGACAAAGTTCCATGGGGGGACACAAAGGCAGACCTGTAAAAACAAGTTTCATTCTTTTTTTTTTTTTCTGAACATTTGTTCTTTTTCAACTATAATTTCCTGGAAACCTTATGCTAACCACACAACTCTGCCAGGAGGCTTCTATAAGAATAGTCGGTTTCATTCTGGATCGTAGACTAATTTAGGCAAAATCTGTCTTTTTCATTTCTTGTTTTAGGATTTATTTCAAAGGCAGATGCTGGAAAAAGCTTTGTCAAGGAACGACATGCAACGTAGAACTCAGGTTGATGTAGGACATATTTTGTGTTAAGAATTTTGCTTAAGAGCACTTCACTTGTTCGGTTTTTGTGCTACAGTATGTAAACCAACTGTTTTTATTAATGACAAAGTCACATGACTTGTATAACTTGGCAAATTAATATTTAATCAAATTATATTTTCTTTAGACAAATTTAAACTCCTCATTATAACGATATAGAACGTGTTTTGCAGCCTGCTAAGGCTTTTTGAAAGCCAACTACTGAGGCAGTATGAGGGTTGTAAAGCTGTGATGTCCTTTTTTCTGTTTGGCTGAGAAGCAAAAAGATCTGGTGACATTTCAACAGTGGTTTACTTTGGTGAGAAGCCCAGTCTCTAACATCAGGCTGTCCAAGTTTATTTCTTCCACACACAGCTGTTAAACATTTTATCTGTGAAATATACAGTTACACAGCAAACACTGTATGTTTCACACAGTCTGCTAGCTGTACAACAGAGCCTGTTGGCAGTGAAAATAAAATAATAATTGTTTGGGTGAGAACATTTCAACCTGGTTTACCTGCCAGATGCTCAAATGTGGATTTATGTTCACATTTTGTGCAAAAGTAATAGGTATAATACTTGTTTAACTTGAAATTGCCATTTACAAGCTGGAGCATAATTTCATTTAAAGACGGCTCCTTCAACAGAATCACTGACTGCAAACTTTTATACAGGAGTAACGATTATTTTATTAAAACAGAACGTTTTTCACTACATTTTCAAGGGTGTCAACGTGGCAACTGCCCAATATTCCTACATTAACTCTGCAATAAACTATAATAAAATGCAGACATTTTGATGCATAATGTATAAGGTGTGTAAAGAGAGCCTATATTAAAGAAAGTTAAAGCTAAAATTTAACAGAGAAGCTGAAACCGATTTGTCAATGCTAAAAAAAAAAAAAAAAAAAAAAAAAGGAAAACTGAGGCTACAATGAGCAAACCAGAAGCTGAGAAAATTAGCTGAAATTCATGTAACATATGCTAAAATCAGCAAAGCCATTGCTAAAGCTAATACTGTATAGGTTAAACAGCAGCTACATTAGTAAAATGGTAGGCAAAAGAAGCAGGAAGGTAAGAGCTAAAAGTGGCAAAGTAGAAGCTAAAAGAAGCAGAAAAAAAAAAAGCTAAAAATGGCCAAATGATGGGTAAAAGATGCAAAAAAAAGGTAAAAACAGTAAAATAGAAGGCAAAAGTAGTGGAACAATACCCAAAAGATAAAAGTAGCAAAATTATAGCTAAAAGTGGCTGAATAGGTAAAAAAATAAATAAAATAAAAATAAAAAATAAAAAAAAACACAAAAAGAGCTGTAAGTTGCAAAACAGATGCTAAAACTGAAAGTGGCAAAGTAGAAGTTAAAAGAAGAAGAAAAATCTAAAAGCTGAAATTAGCACAATAGCTAACAGTGGCAAAGTAGAAGCTAAATAAAGCAGACACTTTTAAAAGCTGAAAATAGCAAAACAATATATAAAAATGGCAAAATGATGGGTTAAAGAAGCAATCATCATCATCATCATCATCATCATCAACATAATAAAGAGTAAAAACAGTAAAATAAAAAATAAAAGTAGCAGAACAACACCCAAAAGATAAAATAGCAAAATTATAACAAAATGGCTAAATGGTAGGTAAAAGAAGCAGAAAGAGAAGAGCTAAAAGTGGCACAGCAGAAGATAAAAGTATCAGAACAACACCTAAAACTAGCAAAACAATAGCTGAAAGTGGTAAAGCAGAAGCTAAAAGTATCAGAACAACACCTAAAACTAGCAAAAAAAAAATAGCTGAAAGTTGGTATCAGAACAACACCTAAAAGTAGAAAACAATAGTTGAAAGTGGCAAAGCAGAAGCTAAAAGTATCAGAACTACACCTAAAAGTAGCAAAACAATCGCTGAAAGAGGCAAAGCAGAAGCTAAAAGTAGCAAAACAATAGCTGAAAGTGTAAAGCAGAAGCTAAAAGAAGGAGATGTTTTTATAAGCTGAAAATAGCAAAACAACAGCTGAAAGTGGTAAAGCAGAAGCTAAAAGTATCAGAACACCTAAAACTAGCAAAACAATAGCTGAAAGTTGGTATCAGAACAACATCTAAACGTAGCAAAACAATAGCTGAAAGTGGCAAAGCAGAAGCTAAAAGTATCAGAATTATACCTAAAAGTAGCAAAACAATAGCTGAAAGTGGCAAAGCAGAAGCTAAAAGTATCAGAACTATATCTAAAAATAGCAAATCAATAGCTGAAAGTGGCAGAGCAGAAGCTAAAAGTCTCAGAACTATACCTAAAAATAGCAAAACAATAGCTGAAAGTGGCAAAGCAGAAGCTAAAAGGAGCTGCAATTTTTATAAGCTGAAAATAGCAAACCAATAGCTGAAAGTGGTAAAGCAGAAGTTAAAAGAAGCAGAAATTTTTATAAGCTAAAAACTAGCAAAACAATAGCTGAAAGTGGCAAAGCAGAAGCTAAAAGAAACAGACATTTTTAAAAGCTGAAAATAGCAAAACAATAGCTAAAGATGGTGATAGGTATAAGAAGCACAAAGGTAAAAACAGTAAACTAGAAGGCAATAGTAGCAGAACAATACCCAAAAGAAAAAAGTAGCAAAAGTATAGCTAAAAGTGGCTAAATGGTAGGTAAAAGCGAAAATGAGCAAGACAAAACTGGAGCTAATATGATGAAGCAGACCAACATTAAACCCAAAACTACCGTCCAGCATTCAACAAAAGGCACCTTCCTCAAACACAAAGTCAGAAGATCTACAGCAGGCTGGATGTTTCTCCTGGTAGTTGTCTAGCTACAAGTCTGGTTGTTGTTTGGCCACTCGGAGAAGTCGATCACGTTTATCCTTCAACTTTTGTCCCAGGACGGAAACGAACTGTAAAGACGATGAAGGCAAGTTAAAGGGTAAACATAAAAATGAAAGTGAGGGAAACGGAGGTTCGGCTTCAGCAACTTTTTAACGTATCAATAAAAAATAATGTTAGAAACATTCGAAAAACTAAGCGTACCATCAGCATTGTGAAAGGATCAGTAAAAGTATTTCTGACAATTCTAACACATCATGCCGTCATAATTTACCCAATTTAACGTCCCATTTCCTATGACAGATTTTAAAGCATGGGAAAAACCTGAAGGTGTGTGGTAAAGATGGGGAGTAGAGAGTGGGTATTTTTCAGGAATAGTCACTCGCTGTGCATTTCTATTTTTAACATGCTACATTCCTTTGCTCCCAGATATTCTCACCCATCTATAAGACATTCACAGCCATCTTTGATGCCCGAGCCCTGCTGGCCTGGACAGAGACACTGCTGTGGTCACACACAGACGCTTCTCAAGAGGCTCAGATGTCATCTGAGAAAAAGAAACAGGTAAACATGAAAAATCTAGCGGGAGCTAAAGTTAGCGCTCAGACCTTTTATGATGCGTCTTCATGACAACAGGTAACAAAAACTATCAACTGAGACTCAGGGGTGAGCGGCTAAAACCAAAACAATCGACACAGACCTTCATATTTTAATTGAATTTTGACTACACTTTCGTTTTTATTGTTTTAGAAGAACAATTTGTGTATTTGAATACCGAATGGATTATTTTAGCTGATGGAGTGTTAAACTAATAATGTGAATGCGTACCGTACTAAGCATTCACACTATTGTGATGCTGTTTATATTTATCATTATCAGAGCCGCATGTTTTTCAGCATCTTTCTCGTTCCCCAAGTTTTGTACCACTTCAACAAATCATGAACCAGAAACATTCAGCTCTTTCAGAACAACCCTGCTAAACTTTTGGTATAGGTGCAAATCCAGCAGAGGGGAGTAAAAACATCGGTTCAGGTGTCACCCTTCGAAGCAGGTGTGTCATCTCTGCTTCACAATCCTGGAAGCTTTTTTTTTTTAAATCTAAACACAAAGTTCTATATTGCAAATTTCAAGCAGAGTTGAATGTTAGAAAAAGAGATAATATTAATTAACTGAAGTACTTTGTAAAGCATTCCATACATTTTTGTTTGTTTCCTGCTCCTTTCAGCCTCTTCTCATTTCTTTTCCCTTTTCCTCTAGGTGGAGCCGTGGGCAGGCTCATCTACTGCACTGCACTTCCTGGTTCCAACTCCAGTCCTGTTCTCACCTGTATCCAGTTACCTCATCAGGCAGTGCTATTTAGGACCAACTACATCCATTGCCTGACTGTACCTGTGTTGAACTACTGGCTGCATATTTGCACTGTTTGTGTTCAGAGTTCAAGCTGCAAATGGATAAATCAACAAAAATCTAATTTGGAGTTGGAAGAATCCTGATCAATTCTGGCCTCAAAATCCAATATGGCTTCCTCGCTCATGAGAAGCTAAGGTGAAAAACTTTTATTTGACTTGTCAGTTTGTGTTCATTAAATTAATTGCACAAATAAAAACCATATTGGCTTCATTAGAAAATGGACTGGTTAAGTGAAATTTTCCAGTGACACACATATCATCCAGTCGCCTGCAGAGTACACTTATGGAGTAACTATTTGGCACATTGTTATTTTGTCATAGCAAAAAAAAAAATAAAATAAAGTTAAATTCCTGCAGCTGTTTCCAAGTTTACAAACTAAAAACTTTAAATGTATAAGGCTAAATAAAACCCAAAGAGGCAGCAAAGCAGTTATTAAAAATTACAGACATTACATTTATGGTTTATTAGATAACTGACCATTTATTCAGTGTTCTTGCTTGCTGCATTAGATATAAACCATCACATTTTTTTGTCTCACTTGATGCAGATTTCTTTGATGAAGGCAGATTTCTTAAACCTGTCTCGTCAGGTGGGATGTTGTGATCCTCACTGGTTGGCAGAGAGGCCTAGAGGCCGTCTAGACAGGAGATGAGCAGTGAACTGGGCCCTGGCAGAGCGGCTGGTATGAGCAGGTTGGTGTTTCTGATTCACCTGTTACAGAGAAGATACATCCACAGAGATGTATTGCAATATTTTTGATCAAACTAAGCTATTTTCTGCAGGATTAATGGGAAAACTCATGTCTGATCCCAACCTGCCTGAGATACACTCACATAACTGCACATGCAATATCTTGTTGCTTTGGGTTCAACAAATCCTAATACTACTAAAAAAAAGTTTGTGTTAAGTCTCCAAACTTGTGATTTAAGACTTGACCCTTGGTTGTTTGGCATCTGGTAAGAGCCTTTGTGTGCCTGGGTAGCACAGGCCATGCCTGCAGCTTGGAGCATTTGTGTCCAGAGGGCAGCGGTGACATCTGGTGAGGTGTACCGTTCAGCGTTAAAGAATATGCAAGTTGTTATGTTGGATACTTGGATTATTTCCTATGTCAGACTTGCTTCCTTGATCTTTTGTGAGCCTATTCAAGCAGCTACCTGCCAGCAAACCCGTGCAACAAAGTACAATAATGAGAGTAATACCATTGTTGCACATGTTTGACACTAAGCAGACTGTTTCACACATTTTCATGTTAAGTTGCAGTTCTGCTCTGAACCTTGTATATTGCATTTAACAATGACACTCAAACTTAGTTACTTTTTGCTTGTAATATGTGAGGTGATTTAAAAAAGGTCCCCAGCAGTTTTAATTTGGATTTTACAGCCGTGTCTGTGAGTGTGAGCCTCTGTTTTAAAGTTGTGCAAAATCCAAGTGAGATGTTTAACCCTTGATTTAGCTCTACATGGGTTATTAATGACTGAG
This sequence comes from Hypsolebias antenori, assembly GCA_031762315.1. NCBI lineage: Eukaryota > Metazoa > Chordata > Actinopteri > Cyprinodontiformes > Rivulidae > Hypsolebias > Hypsolebias antenori. The sequence continues at coordinate 22,036,479 of JARVGS010000761.1, read as the reverse complement.
TCTACCTAATTCAAGATGGTTTCCACAGCTAATTAACCTTGACAAACACAAAAATGGGTCTTAACTCATTCAAGTTGACAGATATTAAGTTGAAACCTGAGATGGTTGTACCTGAGAGTCATTCTTAACCCATACTACAAGCACTATTAAAACTTTGGCATGGAATCATAAATGGTAAATGGATTGTACTTGTATAGCACCTTTCTGTCTAATCAAGATCCTCAAAGCTCTTTACAACACACTCTGTGCCCTCATTTACCCATTCATACAGCACTCTACTAGATCTATACAAAGATTAATCAGTGCTTTATCACATTCATACACAGATGGGACACACATTGGAGGCAATGATTGGTTCAATGTCTTGTCCAGGGACACTTTGGCATGTGACTGCTGGTGGAATAAAACCCCTAACTCTTGCATTGGAGGATGACTGCTTTAACCACTCAACCACAACTGCCCCATGGAAGGCTGCAGTATTATGTTCTTAAGAGGAATGATGCTTTTCATTTGATGGTATCTGTGAGTATAACAGTGATTTTATGCATTGTATTCACACACAGTTAGTCGAAACTCTGGGAATTCAACAAAAAGGAAGACTCCTGATCCTTGTCTGCTTTGTCTTTCTTGAACTGGAACCACAAACTTCAAATAGTCCAAGAGTTCAGTTGTCAACTGGTTGACCAAATGTTTCTCTTCCTATCAATAATGATTTGTGAGTAATGTGATATGAAATGTAAGCTGTCCACATCAGACTGGCTTCTTATGAATTTATATCTCTCGTATCACTCTGTAGTCTTGCTTAGTGATGTTAAACAGTCATAAATCTGTCACTGGCAGGCTCTCACCAAGGTCACGTTAATTATGATATCAGTATTTGTGTTGGATCCAGACTATCAGTAAAAGCTATGCTCTTTTTTTTTAGCTCCATGTTCCACTCAAGTGCTGCATTTTGAGTTGAGACCAAGGAAAAATCTCAGAGGACTTCTGGGAGTCCCCACTTGTAGTGCCTTGTTTTCATCATCACTGCACTTGATTTTCCCCAAAGTTGACCCAATGAGTATTTCCCATCAGCTCAGCCAGAACCTGCTTGATGTTAGTGATGAAAAACAGACTAGTGTGGGGTTTAAATCTATGTCTATACTCCTAGTTTATTTTATAAAGTTTGATCCCTACATATTTGACACTACTCTTTTTGAGAAAGTCAAACCTTGTAAGTATAATTCAGAGCAAAAAGTTATGGTGGAGTTTGTCTGGTTTAAGTCAAACAAGCTACAATTTATTGAACAAACTCTAAGAGGATGGATTGCTCTCTTCAGGTCAATGGTGAGGTTCTGCCTCAAGTGGAGGAGTTCACATGTCTTGGGGTTTTGTTCATGAGTGAGGGAAGAATGGAGCGTGCGATTGACAGATGGATTGGTGCAACGTCTGCAGTCTTGCAGACTACCAGTTCATTGTGGTGAAGAGAGCTGAGCTGTAAGGCAAAGCTCTTGGTTTACTGATCCGTCTACGTTCTTACCCTCACTTATGGTCACGAGCTCTGGGTAGTGACCGATAGAATGAGATCACGGATACAGGCGGTTGAAATGAGTTTCCTCCACAGGGTAGCTGGACTCTCCCTTAGAGATAGAGTGAGAAGTTCAATCATCTGGGAGAGATTCAGCGTAGAACCGCTACTCCTCAACATCGAGATGAGCCAGTTGAGGTGGGTCAAGCATTTGATAAGGATGCCCCCTGGGCGCCTCCCTGGGGAGGTGCTTCAGGCATGTCTGACTGGGAGGAGACCCCAGGGAAGACCCAGGACACGCTGGAGAGACTATGCCTCTTGGTTGGCCTGGGAGCACCTTGGAATCCTCCCAGAAGAGCTGGAAGAGGCGGCTGTGGATAGAGATGTCTGGGCCTCCCTGCTCAAGCTGCTGCCCCCGCAACCCAACTTCGGAACAAGCAGAAGATGATGGATGGAAGCTCAGAGGCTGTGCTCCCAACACACCTATTAGACCATGATAGAAACTCTGAACTACTTATTTTGTGGTATGTGTAACACATTTAGATATTCAGAGTAGTAACCAGTACCTGACCTTTGGTATATAGCTTTTTGGTCAAAATATTTTGAAGAGTTTAATTCTGACCAGCTTGACATGATAATGGCTAATCTGAACCATCAACTTTAGATGAAATGTAGATATGCAGCAGGAACATGAAAGTTGAAGCTGAAATTAGACCCGCTTCCCTGTTGCCTGATTCTAGTACAAGTTTTATGTCCCACATCCTCAACATATAGGAACAGGGCATTCCCTTAGTGAAATAAAAATACACCTCTGATATGGTTTGGATTTACGGATTTGAGCCAGAAGCCAGACAACAGGAATGGTTTAAAGTTTTATTAAGAAAAAAAAAACTGCTACTGGTGGTCAAGGTCCTCGAGCGAGTCCAGTCTTCAGAGAAATGTAAGGTTAGTGGACTGACAGTTTCTGTGATCAGGCAGGAAAACAGAATGACAGCCACTAACCTTATGCAGGAATGGTGAATGCTTCCTGAAGGAGTGGGGCAGGACGACTTCACTGGAGCAGACAGGTATGCAGCAATGGAGCTGGTTGGAGTGGGACGTAGTCCAGACTAATGTTCAGGGACAAGAGTCGTGCGGAGAGAAGAGAGTCATTACCAGAGGGTCAGAGGTCCAATAGATCCAAGAGGAGAATCTGTAAGGCGTAGTAATTAATCCAGACAAACAGGTCGATACCATGGTCAGATGGGCGATAAGGTAACAGGCAAGGAGCAGGCAGATCGATAATCCAAAAGATAGGCATGTGGTCGAGACAAGATAATCCAAGAGAGCTATGACAAGAATGCTGGACATCTACTACCTCAAAGGGTTTCATAATCTGGCGGGAAGCGAGTGTGAGCTTGTCTTAATTAGGGCTTGGAACAAGTGGGTGGAATGAGCTTGATGGAGCAGAGGAACATGGTGGGCTTGGGAACAGAGCATGACTTGGCAGAAACATGACAACCTCGGTTCATTTGTTTAAATTTTCTTTCAGGCGCTAACTCCTGTTGATTCACTGTTTTCATGTTACTGCTGTGTACAGGTATTCTAATATTATTTTTTCTAATAGGTTAAGCTGTAATTAGTTAATTAATGCTTCAAAAAAAGGAGTAGGCAATACTTGTAAGTTCTGTTTCCAAAAATGCAACATTGCAGCGCTCGTGGAATGGGATCTAATGGTTTAGATCTTGAATGTGATGTGTGAGGTCCAAAATGTGACAGCAATCAATTCAGGAATGAAGTTATATTTGATCAAACTAAGTTAAACATTTTCATATTCCTGCTTTTTAAGCAACATTTTGATACCTGAATCAACCTGATTCGAGTGGTTCCAGAGCTATAGCATTAGCTTGATTTGTCTTGCTACTTTGAAATATCCCTGGAAAATCAGTTTGAATCTGATTTTTCGTGCATAATGAGAATTTCTTTAGGTCATGTCATATTTGGAAACTGGGATTTCCCAGCTGGTGTTGAAAGTTGCTTTGCCAGCATGTAGGGAAAGTGGTGAAAAAATCAGAGCTTTTCTGTTTAAAGAAATGGTCAATAGATTAATGTCATGATTAACATACCCAGCATAGTGTAGACCTATGGAAAAGAGACTCAGTCATCCACATAAAAGGTGAGCGATTTTACTTACTCTGTTCAAGAGTTCTCCATATGCCATTATCGAAGGCAGTGGTCAATCTGGATAGCAAGGTTAATTAATTTGTCCAGGTACCAGGATTCCTCTCTAACCAACTGATCCTTTATCTGATCATTTAACAAATTAACAGATGCGCCTCTCAATGATTTCTCACCACAACCAAATTTTTCCGTGATGATCTGGAAGAGCATGCGGAAATCAGACAAGGACTACTTCCCTTGTTGAAGCAAAAACAACCTCTTAGCAGTTTCCTTCTGATGGAGCGGGTGATCAAACACTTGCAGAAAATATTTTAAAGAGATTGAAATGTTAACTTTTCAACAGACGATGAGCACGAGTCCGTGTGCCTTCCCTTTGAGGGAACTGATAACGAAATCTGGGTTGAGTCAGATGAGTAGGTATCAGGCACACAATTCAAACATAAATTACACCAATGAATAAAACCACCACAATGGTCTGTACCGCCTTCAAAGTATTCAGAGGGATATATGTCTGGTTCACAAGGAGGAACTAATGATGAGTAGAGAGTAGAAACAGAATCAAGTGAAGCTAGAGGCACTGGCGGTTTGGTGGTGGTTAAGACAGTGGCACGTTCCTGGTCAATAGAAAACATCATGCTCCCCAGTTCTTCTGTAGCTTAGCTTTGGTGGTTTGCTACTGGGAGAGGATCTACTGAAGAGTTTAGTCATGTTTATCAATGCATTTTTTTTTTTTAATGATGAGGTTGAATGGTGAATCTGCTCACCATCAGTCTTACTCTGGGGGTCATCACGTCCGGAGCATTCTGTCATGATTCACACATAATTTTTAGACCAGTGTAGTGTAGACCGATGGAAAAGAGACTCAGCTATTCATACAAAAAGGTCACTAAGGCACGTATTTACAGTGTTCAGGGGTAGATATCTGGAAGGGAATGAAAAACAGCAGGTGACTATAGACAGAAGTAATATTCAGTGTAATATTCCTGAAGATTCTTGTACTACCACTCAATGGCTACAAGGGAGTTAGAGCAAGAACTCAGTGGAATCTTGTAATTGAAAATTTAAAACACATCCAATATCAATGCATATTATATGTCTTATAGAGCTCGTCATCAGTTTTGCATCATATGGTTGTTTATATGGTAAATGGAGCTTACTTATATAGCGCTTTCCAGCCCCCTATGAGGGGCCCCAAAGCGCTTCACAGTACC
>JARVGS010000761.1:21971017-21981432 GCA_031762315.1 Hypsolebias antenori | reverse complement strand
AATTCAGTAACAGTTGAATATCCAGCAAACTGGCCTTATTTTTATGTTCACTAACTACAGTAGATGCTGTCATATTGCAAAACTGAATACTTTTTTTGATTGCCATAAATATAGAAAAGTCTCCCACAAGAACTTGTTTTTATTCATCCCACAGGAAATTGTGCCAGTTTCAATACGAAGAAACTTACACAAGGAATCACACAAGATATTGTATATCTGTATATGGATTTTGTACCGTTTGCCAATTTTGTGGTCTAATTGTTTATGTGTTGTGTTTAAATTTTCTCGCCACCTTGCTGCAAGGAAAATTTCCCTAATGGGACAATAAACGTGATGATGATAATGACAATGATGATGTAAAAAATAACAGAACACATCTCAGTTTATTAAAGTTCTTTAGTTTCATAAAGCAGTAATTCTGTTTTTATTTCTAGTATTCATTTAAACATTAATATTGAGTTGCATTATCTTTAAAGTAGTTTTTTTTTTTTTTGGCTCTAGGAAAGGTTTACTTGAGGAAAGAATAGGCTCTTTTGGTTGTAATAGTTGCAGAGCCCTGGTCTAAACCGGGTCCAGGTTCCGGTTCCTTTGCAGTCACATGAGCAAGTTTAAACACTTTGCTCAGACTCCTCCCCAGAACAAAGTCTCTTTACAAGGTCCTGAGCTCAATGTGAGCAGGTGTTGCTTTATATTCATGAGCAGAGAGGAGGCAGGTGCCCCGTTTGATAACTTACAGAACCTGAAACTAGTTGCAAAGGTCAACAGTGAGCTAGTGCTTTGTTGTTGTCCAGATATTTGCTTTGATCAGATCGGATCACTTCATTTGTCCTGAAAAATGCTTCTTTTTGCCACCGTAACGTCAAAATGCAGATGATAATGGGTTTGCGTATGTAAGGATGGAGTCTGGCTTTGACACTCTCAACAGCTACCGTATTTTCTGACATAAGTCGCTCCGGAGTACAAGTTCCATCAGTCAAAAAAAAAGCATATAAGTTGCTTCGGCGTATAAGTCACATTTATTATGTGTCACTGCTGACCCGTCACTTTCATTATGCAGTTATTTAATGGTCAAAACAGCTTCATCTTGCCTGGGTGGCGCAGCGCCATCCATCCATCGTGGCCGGAGCCGCTAGCCCTCCAGCGTTCCTTCGCCTGCACCAGCTGAGTGAAGTGAGCGTGCACGGGAGGACTCGCTGTTGCAGTTCTTCAAAATTTAAATTATCAGTCAAAAATTGCATTATGAATATGGAAAAAAAGACGTATACAAGTTGCTTTGGCGTATAAGTTGCAGGACTGACAAATCTATGCAAAAAACTGACTTATACGCCGGAAAATATGGTAACTCATGGAGTCAGTCCAATTTTACACAGTGGGAAATATGCATTTCTTTTTAAGAATGTTAAGCTGTTATTTATTTATTTATTTTTTTTTTGCATTATTTGACCCTCTGAAGCATCTAAATTATCAGCTGGTAAATTGATATGCCTTACACTTTAGATGGTAAGATGATGTAATAAACCCACAGAGAGTTGTTAGCCTCCCCTTTGAAGCATTTTTTACTTAACATTGCTCTTTTTTTCTTTATTTTCTACACATGCAACTCTCAGGCAACATTTTTTTCTGACACATCTGAGCAAGCCTTAGCAGTCTGGGCTCTAAAGGAAGATGACGCAAGTTCGCTTAAAACTGTGGACATGTATGTTGCACATGGCCAGGAACTAAAACCAGCCATCCGTTTCATGCCGTTCTTCCGCATGCCTGTGTTTTCTCACCTCCCATTTTACCCTCCTCTCTGTCCCAGGGCTCCATCGCACCTCTACGCCCATCGTTTTCTGCCTGTCACCTCCCACCACCGCACATCCTGTCTAGGAACAGGCTGCATCACTTCTTCAGTCTGCCCGTGACTTTTCTCTAATAAAAATTAAAAAAAAAAAAAATTCCCGAGGCTGTACCGTGGGCTTTGTTGCATACAGTCATGCCTTCTTCCACTTGGCAACACATTTCGCACATTTCAGAAATAGATGCCTATATGTTCTTCTTGGCTGCGTGTGTAGCAAGTCTGCGGCAGGGATGTCGACAGGTTGATGCAACTGGAATGCCTGGAAGCTTTATATTGTGTTAGCTTTAAGCCACCAGTGAAATTCCCACCATTCCTAACTGGTATAAATTCACAAAACTGAAGTTTTTTTTTTTCCTCAGCAGCTGCCGTCAATACGTCCAGTGGCTGATGTGCAGACTTATTTCTGGCTCTGCTGTGCCTCCTCATGCATTTTAATATTTTTCTGTCCCGCTCGTCAACAAAACAGGACAGCCCAGACTCCAAAGAACAGAGGAGCATTTTGCAATAGAGACATCAGTGGGTTTGGGGTCACGCTGAGGGAGGGGAGGAGAAGCATCCAGACGGATGAGGGCAGGAGTCAATAGTGAGGCGAAGGCAACAAGAGCATTGATTGAAAGAAAGGAGGAAAGAGGAAGAGGGAGAGGAAGAGGGATGAGCGGGGTTAATCAGGGCAGCAGCTGTCAATACTTATAGTGATGCTGGAACTTTGCATCTGGATACTTGCAGGCACATTCATGCATTGCTTTGTTTCTGTCCATCCATTACCTCATGATTTTATTTTTAATTTTTTTTAAGTTGGTCCTAAAAAGACATGTTATCCAGATTTTTCTGTATTTGTGTGTTTGCATAATCTTTACTCTTCACTCATCCAACCTTATTTTACGTTTGCGTTAATATCAACTTTTTTTTTTTTTTTTTTACTTTTCCACATATTTTGAACGTGTTTTGACAAAATGCCATCAGTTCAGAAGGCATACGGCATTAAGCTGCGCTCCACTTAGAAAATCAGGATTTAAAATAGACGTAGATGTGCAAGAGGAAATGTTGTGTTATTCAAATGGGATGCAGCTCAGCGATGAGTGATGGAAGAGGAGCAAGAAAAAGATTATAGAGGGAGTTGTGTCAATCCTATTGATGGGAACGTGTCACAAATGACATTGTAGCATGCAAAGTGATTGTCATATGGTATTTTTTACTGAGGGAAATGGGAATAGATGTAAATATTACCTCTGTCTTCTATGGTTTCTGTTTTCTGATGTTCTTTTTCTTTCGTCCTCAGAACGGCCCATGCCAGGACAAAAAGCGAGGCTGCAGAACAGGCCGGTATCTCTGCCATACATGAGTCTGAAATGGCTAGGGCAATAGCCAGGGAGCTCTCTCCCAACTTCTACCAACCAGGTAACCCTTTAAAACTGCAGCACTTTTGAATATTATACTGTATATAATGGTTTCCCGTACCGGTCCACTTTCAGGCTGAACACAGACTAAACATTCCCATCAGATACACACCTCTGTCAGTTTACCATTCAGGCAACAAGCAGTTGAAAACATGGATATTTGCTGTTATCCACACTTCTGAAGTGGGGCCAGAGCCCAGAAGTTGAAACCACAAAGAAGTGCCCCCTAGTGGATGGCTCCAGTACAATTTTGAAGTTCCGCCCCTCCATGTGAACGGCTAGGACGTGTTCCTGATTTAAAAAGTAACACTACACATAAGGAATGTTTTTCAGGTATTGAATTTGTGTAGGTTTTACCTTGCTACTGTGTGTCCCAACATGTTTAGTCGCAGTTCGGCATTTGAGGCTTAAAGAAAGAATTGTGTTACGCTGAGACTGACAATGTGACAGCCTGTCAGTGAGGTGGGACTCTTTCTTTTTTTTTTTCTTTTTTTTTTCTTTTCAGAATTAACTTTATTGTCATTGTACAGTTAAGTACAGAGAAATTTTGTTCCGTACAGCTGTCTGAAGGATGGACGGAAGTGTACCAGGGCTGTGGCTCCCTATGAGCAATGCCCTTATCGCTTAGACAAGAAAAGGGTAAGAAAACGTGAGGAGACATGGTATTAAAAAAAGATATCTCACACCGTGTCCTTGACAGAGGGCACAGTGTAAGGTAGCAAAAAATCTACCTCAGCAAGCAACATAGAAAGACATAATATATTTTGCAGGGGAGTGGGGGTGACAACACGGTGAGATTGTCCAAGGGGGGGGGACGACAAGACAGTGAGATTGTCAATGAACACTTCCAGATAGTTTCCATAGTCCTGATAAAGATGTTACAGTGTCTCTCAGCCGGTCTGATAAGGGTCCACAAATGTTCTTGGGGGGGTTGGAGGAGGAGATCCAACCCTCTTGTTTCCGTAACATCCAAGAAGAAATTGAGATAATCAACCTTCCAAGGCCAGAGCCAGATTCATATTTCAACATTGTTTTGGGTCCGGCTGAGCTCTTTAATTTCCACGTCTGCCCTTTACAGTCTCGCTAGTACATCTCATGGCAACTCCAAACAGCACAGTTGTGATTACTTATGCCAAAGTCAGGTTTACAACTTTTCCAAGATCTCTTTCTTCCAACCGTCCATGAACGCTGCCACACATTTCCAGTCCTGACTGCTCAGCTCTGATACAGGTCCACAGATAATTTGCACTGTCTGAGTGTTGCCAAGCCCGGCACACACATTCCAGCCAGCTTAAACAGCTGCTGATGTATACGAATTTGTCGACAATCCAGATTTCCACCAACTCGAAAACGCAGAATCCAGTTATCATAAATCCAATTATGTTTCAGAGAAGAGGGCTCTTCTTTACCATGTCTTCTTGTGAGAAAATTTTATCAACTGCGTTGAGAAACCAGCTGAACAAATCCATAGTTTCAGAAGGTATGCAAAAAGGGACTCTGAAAAAGGTTCACAAAAACAAAGAGCAAAAGCAAGAGGGGAGGCAGGAGAGGGAAAGAGATCATGCGTCTTCATCGAGAGCGAGAGGTGATTTCATATTGATTATACAACCTTAACACCATAGTTTGAGGACTCTGGCTCCAAAAATACAACATGGCATTGCCAGAAAAAAAAAAAAAAAAACAGACATTTGGCAACATCTACTGTTCAGCCCCTTTCTGAAAAGTGTTGGTTTCTGTCATCGCAGTTTATCAGGAAAGGTTTGAAGTGGAAACTACTCATGGGTGAGCTCAGCCTTATTGTCAAAATGTGTGCATACCCCGCCACGTTTCTCCATTTAACCTGTGAAAATGAAAGAATAAAAAGCTTAGTCCACACAGGAACGGCATTTTGTAAATACTGTACACTGAAGTTTTTTTTCATTTCAGCCTTGCATCCATGTGAAAACGAGTGATATTTTAATGAAAACAGCTTTCAGAGTGCGGTTAAGACTAGACTGGAATTGCCTTTTATAAACCTTTTGCATTAAAATCAATTTCATATTACACTATTATTCTTGGTCCAAACTAATCTTTATTTCTTCAAAATGTAGTACAACAGGATAGGTAATTGTCCTGACCTACTGAACAACACGTCAGCAGGTCTGAAGTATGGCTTCAAACTGCAGGTGCACTCACAGGTTAAGGAGGTCAGAGAGTTCAGTGAAATCTAATACGTTTTCTTGTGGCTAATTTTGTCTGAGCATTTGCCTAGCAGTGCAAGCACCAATGGTTTTAGACGAGCATTTCAGTCAGATCAGACATGGCTAATCCAGCATGGAAGTTTCAGCTTTTTACTTGAATTGATTTATTTTACACACGATTGATTCATGCCTCGAAAACATTCAACAAACCCAGGAGGGAAAGGATCCCTATTAAAGGTGCAACATGCAGTGCAACCAGTTTGTCCGTGAACACCATGCTTTGAGTGATTGGGTAACAAGTGGGAGGTTGGGTGCTGTGTTTGAATAATGTTTACACACCAGAGTTGTTCACATTGACTTTGGGTTAATAATGAGCTTGTTTTTTATGTGCAAACACGGAGAGATTAATGTTCCAGTTGTGTGATTGAACACTGGAGATACTGGGGATGATTTTGTAACACAACGGAGGACTGTGTTGTTTATATAAAGTCAACTGTATTCTGAATAGAAGCCTTTTCTTTGCTGTCAAAGGCCTGTTGTAACGGAAATACTCACCAAAAATAAGCGTGACAGCAGTTTTCTCGTCTTTCCTCTGGCTGAAGGTTTAACCAGCATAGGTCAGTTTACAATGGTTGTCAGCACAACTCTATTTAGTCCATTTTAAAGATTTTTTTTTTCATTCACATGATCCCCTGGCAACATGTAGTGACTTACAAGGTAATCGGTGTTTTATTTATAGTTGCTCAAAGGATTTACGTAAAGCAAACTCATTCAGAAAGGGTCTATGAATGTCAGTATTGAAAAATGATCAAGCAGCAGTCATGGTAATCTAAGAAGCTATGTCATGATTGTTTTATTTTTAATTGCAGTGTAAGACCAGTGCTATCCTAGTCTCTTCCATTTGCTATAACATATTTAGGCCTGTGTGCAAGCAACTTTGGGCCTGTGCCAAAAGCAACTAGAAAATAGTAGGTGACAAACAGATTGACAATGGGATCCAGTCAAGCATGTCGCTCGCTAAGCCACAGAAATGGCCAGCCAGGACCAGAGACGTCCGCGGCTTGTTTGTGTTGTGGAAAACCGTGGTCATGCCTGGCAGGCCCAGTGTTCTCCAGGTTCACATGTGTGCACCGAGAGCGTCCTTGCCTTATAAGTCGGATCATGAATGAGAGTGTGGCTGATGTCATAATAATGTGCGGCACAGGGAGGAATCCGAGCCGTAACTTTTTAAATGCTCGATTACGTAAACCCACTCGTTAAGTCCAAAAAGGCATCTGCAAATAACCAAACTTATTAGACAAATGTTAATTTATTTCCAGTTTGTCAAAGTTTTTTTCTTCTCACTGTTAAATGGGAAAACTCCCATAATGTTTTGACACATTTATGGGTGTCTGTCTGTTAGCAGAGTATTCTGCTAATATAATATAACTGCTATAATAACTGCATCTAAATGTGGCTTGGAGGAGTTTTAGCCCATTCCTCTGTACAGAACAGCTTCACTTGGTGGGTTTCCTGACATTAACGGCTGCTTCAGATCCTTCCACAACATCTGGATTGGATTAAGGTCAGAACTTTGACTTGACCATTCCAAAACATGAACTTTATTCTTCTTGAGTCGTTCGTTCTTGTGTGATTAGAGTCATTGTCTTGCTGCATTACCCACCTCCTCTTGAAATTCAATTCATGGACATATGCCCTGACAGTTTTCTTTAGAATTCTCTGATATAATTCAGAATTCATTGTTCCATCAATGATGGCAAGCCGTCCTGGCCCAGATGCAGCAAAACAGGTCCAAACCATGATAATACTACCACTATGTTTCACAGATGGGATAAGGTTCTTATGCTGGAATACAGTTTTCCCTGGCTTTCTCCTTGCAACCCTCCCATGCACAACATTGTTGTTCAGTGTTCTCCTGATGGTGAACTCATGAACATTAACATTAGCAAACGTGAGAGAGGCCTTCAGTTAGAAGTTACCCTGGGGTCTTTGAGACCGCCTTGCTCTTGGAGTGATCTTTGTTGGTCCACCACTCCTGGGGAGTGTAATGATGGTCTTGGATTTCCTCCATTTGTTCACAATCTGTCTGACTGTGGAATGGTGGAGTCCAAACTCTTTAGAGATGGTTTGTAACCTTTTCCTGCCTGATGAGCATCAACAACTCTTTTTCTGAGGTCCTCAGGAATCTCCTTTGCTCCTGCCATGATCCACTTCCACAAACATGTTGTGAAGAGCAGACTTTGATAGATCCCTGTTCTTTAAATCAAACACTCACACCTGATTGTCATCACCACTGATTGAAAACACCTGACTCTAATTTCACCTTCAAATTAACTAGAGGTTCACATACTTTTACCACTCACAAATATGTAATATTGAATCGCTTTCCTCAATAAATAAATAATTAAAGTATGTTTGTCTCATTTGTTTTACTGGTTTCTCTTTATTTTTAGGACTTGCGTGAAAATCTGATGATATTTTAGATCATATTTATGCAGAAATAATGAAAATTTTAAGACTTCACCAACTTTCAAGCACCAGTGTACCTCTTCAGATGATTAGCTTTTGTAATCAGCTCAATTTAAGTTAGCTACCACAACTAACCAACATTATCCAACACCAAAATGGATATAAATCAGTCAGTTTTACAGATGATGAGCTAAAGTTTGACGTGGAAGTAGCTGAGAGTCGATTACAATAAATACTGTGTGTCAGTGTATGGCATCACTTTCAAGGTTTGACAGAAATGTCTACTACTCTGTGATTTTGCATCAGGTAGCATTGAAGGTGGTGGATGATATACACTGTTTCAAGGAATGCTAGTTTTCATTTTATAAGAGGTTTACAGTCATATTTTCTACATTTGTGATGAGTTCACAGTTTATGTTTTGGAAGATATTCCTCTGCTGACTGTTTCTCCTATTATGCCACTTTCTTTGGCTTTAATGATGTCATATTATAAGTTTTGTTAAAGACATTAAAACATTTGGTGTGCGATCACCTGATGTTGCCAAGTGTTGTTCGAACAAACTTCCATAACAGTCCCAAAGCAATCTGCTTTGCTTCCTGTATGTGCATCTTTCATCCCTTCAGCCTCTAATAAACTCCTGCAGGGTTCAAACCGGGGGGTCTAAACCCCTTGTTTGTAATTAGCATTTCAGACTCATAGCAGATTAACACTAAGATTGGGAGTGTTCACTTCAAAAGGGATGAGGGGCTCATGGCGAACAGAACCCTGACCTTTACGATCGATATTTGTACACACCACACCCTGGAGGGGCAGCAGAGAGGGTCTGCTAGGCGTGGCTTGCAGCGTGACGTTAATTGAGGCTATCTTTGGTGCCGATGTGTGCTCACTGGGGTCTAATGGAGACATAGCTGAAATCCTTATGCACTGAGAGGAACTCACTCCCGTACTCGCAGAGCAGCTGTTCCTTCCTTCAGCCACTTGCTGAAGGGGACGGGGGGTCGCAGTGGGGAACGTGCTCTGCCCTGTTTGACCCACTCAAGGTGCGCTTGAACCAGGTGGAGCCATAAAAGCCAGGAGCTGTCAGGGCTTGGAACGGCAGACGTGAGCAGGTGTTGTGTATTCATAGCAGCAGGTGGGGAGTAAGTTTTCACTCCGAAGGTTTTCTTCAGCCTCAGTGATGCAGAAACGTCTAATGACTTTCTGGAATAGATGATATAGACTGCTTAAATAAACTGCTTACCCAATCCTTTTCCCGTTACAGAAATATTTATCCGTCACTTGTTGAAATGGCTTTAACTCAGTCATCTAACAAAGTTAAGTCCTCTGGATGGACTCAAAAATAATAAAAATAAAACATTAAAAACTTGTTGAAATGTTTTGTCTTTTATCCAGAAGACTTTGTCAGTCTGAGGAGCTGCAATAGACTGATAAATGACAAAATGTCCTGATGCGTGCTCAATCATCCAGGTAAATAAATCCAATCAGGTCATCTGGACGGATTCTTCTTGGTTGGAACGTCTCGTCTTTCATCCAAAAGACTTCATCAGTCTGAGGCCATGCAACAAACTCAGTCCTATAAATAACACCTTCTCAACATGGACAAACCAATTTTCTGTGGAGATCCATAACTAGCTTTTCACATGGAAAAGGAGGACCGTCAGTCTTAACAGTCAATCGCCAGTTACCTAACAATTGATCGTTAGTGCACCGATGGCCACTTGCTATTCACAGAACTAGCCTGAGGCACACTTGGCCAAAGTGGTTCAAAATGTCCTGATGCATCCTCAATCATCCAGGTAAATAAATCCAAAAAAGTTGCCAGGTCGTCTAGACGGTCTCTTCTTCAAATTCTTCAAAGGTTGACAAAATGGCTGTAACTTGGTCCCTTCTTATTATAAGATGTTTAGTTTAAAATTCTGGCACAAAACACAGCAGGTAATGTGTATTTTCTCAAAGAATGCTAAGCATTCCATCAGTATTGTGTAAAATCACAAGTAAAAGCATAAAACAACGATGACAGTGGTTACGGTCAACCAGTAACCACAGGAAGTGAACATTTACTCGTTTACGTTTGTCAGTCCCAGTGTTCTTATCTACGTATGTTCATGTGTGACTGGAAATTACAGTGAATATAGTCTGATTAGACAATATCAGCTCTTCCTGCCCATCTGTCACTGAGTAGGAGGATGAAAAAGAACATTTAAAAAGCTACAAATTGAGTCATAAATCCTAACTATAACACTAGCCACGCAACAGACTACTCAATGTACAATACAGCACAATACTAGACTGTAACCTCCGAGCCTGATAATTGAAGCTATGGATGAAACAAACTGTAGATTGTTAAACGGTCATTTGGGTTGATTTGAAACACCATCGTCCCCACGACCACGATAACATCTTATGACAGGGAAAAATTGTTTAGACTTGATTTCTTTCTCTTTTTGATGAATACCGTATTTTCCGGATTATAAGTCGCTCCGCTCTATAAGTCGCATTGTCCAATTATGTCCAATAATTTGGAAAAA
>JARVGS010000761.1:21929706-21940113 GCA_031762315.1 Hypsolebias antenori | reverse complement strand
AATAGTTATTAGACAAAAAGGAGCAGATCTAATAAGATATTTTCTTCATCTGCTACCTTTCATTTTATATTTTATATTTTTTATTTGTTTCTTATTATACATGATGTAACTCATTGTTATAAAATGAATAAAGAATTGAGAAAAAAAAGTCTCAAGCATGCTAATTTATGCAAAAAACTGCGACTTATACAGCGAAACATACGGTACTCCCATTAGCAAGCACTTCAAGCTACAAGCACGTCATTAGTCGGGAGTGTCTGTTGACGTCGTCAGGAATACTAAATGATGATTGGCTGCTCCAGCTGAGCGCCCCGGATCATAGATCGTCCATATAAGAGGATCGCGTTTCTGATGAAAATATTTCTCGTTTCAGATTTTGTTGTTGTTCTGCTGTTTATTTTTATGATTTCAAATCTACTTTTATATTAAATTAAGTCATTGACAAACTGAGTGGTATAACCCTGACATATACAAAAGGATTGCCTCTTGTCGTAAAGCTTCCTCCTGTATATCAAACAGCACAGAATTAGATATTTGGGAACAAAAGTCACTCAAATCTTTTAACACGTTCATCAGATATTTGAAATCCATAAATTAAACTTGTGTCTTAACAATTTATTCTCTTATATTTAGAATTTTATTCTATATAAATTGCTGAGTGTGTTGGTCTATTGAAAGAATTGAAAGAATTACCATTATGAAGCCAAAACAAACATGAAGAAAACTTGATTTCCTGTAGATATTTAGTAGTTTTTGGTTTATCCTGTGGGTTAGGTGTCCTGTATTTCTCTTTGGGTGAGTGAAAGAATGTTATAATCAATTTGGCTTGAGATGTTAAACATTTATATCTTTTATTTTGTCTCCTTTTTTTAGGTGGATTGTAGATATGGAAGGAGCACCTGGCACTCTGTACGAAGGAGAGAAATTTCAGCTGCTTTTCAAATTTAGTAGTCGATATCCTTTCGATTCACCTCAGGTAAGAGGAAACACATTGTGTGTGTGTGTGTGTGTGTCTGTGTGAAGCCCTTATCTGGACAGATGTGAATTCATTTTACAGCCTGTTTTGTTTTAAACACATTGTGTTTTCTTCCTTCTTCATCATTTACTAAGGACATATGAGCTACTTCTCTTTATCGTCTCAAACATGAAGGCCACATTGTCAGAACAAAACAGTCCTGCTACTTGCTGCAGTGCATTGTTGGTACAGCAGTCCCTCGAATAGCGTGGGGGTTACGTTCCACACACCCCTGCGATAGGTGAAAAACCGCAAAGTAGGAACTCAATATTAATTTTAGTATGTACAGTATATATATTTTAAGGCTTTATAAACCCTTCCTACACTCTTGCAATGTTCTACTGTACAGTATCTACTACAAAATTTCATCTAGGTACTCATCAGCCTTGATCTGGTTCTGGTCTGGTTCTGATCGGCTCTCGGCAGCCGTTGAGGACCAGATGCTTTTGGAGAGAGCCGGACCTTCAGAGAGCCAGCACAGAACCACACAATGGTCCAGATTGAGTCCAAGTAATCCAAAGAAATCTGGATGAAAAAGTCCAGGTGAGCTCCGGAGGAGACACTGGACCTCCAAGCAATGTCTCCTGGCTTGAGAGGCTTCTTGGGCCGGCAAGTAGCTCCCAGATTGACCGATGATGCTGGAAGTAGTCCTGGTCCAATTCCTGGTCGGTTCCGTACGGCTCTGCATCCACTGAGCGCCGAAGTCACTATGAATAAGGAATGAACTTTTTAGACAGGTTCAGATCTGATCAAAACTTTCCCTCCATTTTGGCATAAAACAGCAGCTGGAAGCAATATTGGCTTATGGGTAGTGTAGTTCTTTGACTGGCCTTACAGTGTAGGCTTATTGAAAGAAAACTACAAAATGCCCATAGTATTATTATTTTTTTTTAAACCTTTTATCCTGTACCATCCCAATCATGTAATATTAAAGTTGACAATCGTTGGAAAACCACGAAAGAGCAAGTCTGCGAATGTCCAACCGTGAAATAGCGAGGGACTACTGTACTGTGTTTCATCAAGTAGTGGTTCAGAAAACACTTCGCTGCATGTTGCAGCCCTTATCTTGAGCTGGGAGCCGTTATTGTCCTGATAAGTTGGACCATGAGCCCCTACAAACACAGCAGATGAACGTTTCATTGACAGAGTGACAAACTGATCCTCACTGGTTGAAGGTTTCTTTAGTTTTCGTTGATGTTGTCAAGTGATTGTATTTGGTTTAAAATACTTTTATTTGCAGAAGTTTCTGAGACATTTATTCCCGACATAGTTTAATTTTAAAGTGGAAAAACCCAAATGCAGCTCTCAGCTGACCTCGTCTATTTTACATGGGTTGACTAATTATTATTCAGGAAGTGAACTTAGTCTGTTTAAGGTCAGTGAGGGCAAAGTAAGAGTTTAGGTCCAACAAAAAAGGATGTTCACGCTTTAGTAATAGAAACCAACACAATAAATTATTGTGTAGAAAATACTGCTGAACAAGAAAAAGCTAAAGCATATAGTTTTTAATGGTAGGTGCAATCCTCATGTTGCAGAAAACACCTTTCACTTTGTTTATCAAGGCGTTGGGGTAAAAGTTTAAAGGATTTGCAAGCAAAGAACTTGTTTGCCTTGATATTTTAAATATAGTTATCTGTGCTTTCTGTTCATATCTGTGACTCAGTTGTGGAGGGGGAGCTCTCCTCTAAGCTTGTACGGTGCCAGACTGCCGGAACTCATTGTTACACTTTTTACCCCCCTCCTCCTCCTCCCCTCAGCTGTTTCACTTCAGGCATGAGGTCCTTTCTGGTATCTTTCCATTTAGCTCTCACTCTTGCACCATTTTAATAGCTAACACTTCCCAGTTTTTTATGTTTTATTGTTTATGTTTGCTGTTTCATGATGCCTCTTAGTGCGCTGGCCCTTATTCTCCCTTCAAGTGTCCCACCTCATCCTGGCCCCAGACTTGTCCTAATCCCAAAGCCTCATGTAGCCACAGAGAGCTAAGCCTGACTTCATACAGCAAATCTCATTATTTTCTGTCATTAATGCAGTGGTTCCCAACCCTGGTCCTTGCGGAACACCGTCCTGCGTCTTTAGTTGGGGACTGCTTGAAGGCAGCCACCTGTTGTTATCCACCTGAAAAGGGTCTTCTATCAACTTTAATGCAGCCTGAACAGCAATATGTACCATAATCTTTTTTTTTAATTGAAATGACCGGCCTGGCACCGTGATGTATGCTGTTACTTTTATTGATGTTTAGAGTTACCACAGCGACGTAATTTGCAAAGATGCCATTTTTCTCAGAAAACTGAAAATTGACTAACTCAGTCCGTCTTAGAGATGTTGAGGTGACATTTGGTATAGTCGTAGCAGAGAGCGAATTGTTACACATTCCTAATGCAAATCAAAAATCCAAGATGTCCGCCTTAACTAAAAGGGAAAAATATGATAATAACTTGGCTATGTTCTAATGTATTGATCTGAAATGTTGGTGTTGTAGTACTTGACATATTCAGAATTCAAATCTAAAAGTTCAACATGACCGTCAAAGCTAATTTCAAATAACTCAGCCGTTTTTAGAGATATTAAGCTGAAATCTTGTGTACTGGTAGCTGAGAGCAATGCCCAATAAATACTGAATTCTTGTAAAATATCCAAGATGGGCACCAAAGCTAAGCTACATTTAAATGGCTTTAAATCAGCTATTTTTACACACACACAGCAAAGATTTGATGTGGTTATAGCTGACAATGTCCCCCATCACTTACTAAATCCAAATCAAAAATCCAAGATGGCTACCATAGCTTAAAAGAAAAAAAAAAGACTCTTTAGTTGAGAGAGAACCCCAACACAGTACTGTCAAATCAAAATAAAAAAATGGCCGCCAAGTGGCAGTCCCGACTTGGAGAAACTTTCCAGTTGTTTCTCTGCTCCAACACACCTGACTCAGTGGTTTAATTACTTCCTCAGGTTTGGTAGAAGCCTGTTAATCACCCTTTCATTCAAATCAGGTGTGTTGGAGCAGAAGAACATTTACAACAAGCAGGGTGGTGTTCCTCAGGGACCAGTGTTGGGAACCACTACATTAATGAAAGAAAACAACTTTTATCCAAAGAAGGTTTTTACCATAAAGGTGCTCCCAGTTTGGAGTTTTTCTTTCATATTCAGTGATTTGCATTCATAACTCATTGCTGCTGTTTTTTCTTGTGCAGGTAATGTTCACAGGAGAGAATATACCTGTCCACCCACATGTGTATAGCAACGGTCACATCTGTTTATCAATTCTGACGGAAGATTGGTCACCAGCCCTCTCAGTGCAATCAGTTTGTCTTAGCATTATCAGCATGTTGTCCAGCTGCAAAGAAAAAGTATGTATGCAGTGCAGCAGAAGAGTTTGTGAAATGTCTGCACTTGTTAAATGATAACGTCCTTTTTATTTTTCTGCAGCGACGACCGCCTGATAACTCGTTTTATGTAAGAACATGTAACAAAAACCCAAAGAAAACAAAATGGTGGTATCACGGTGAGTATTTTCCACACTCTTTGTTTTGATTCAGATGACAGATAACTGAACATCTGTATCCCCCCCCCCTTTTCACAGATGATACATGCTAATGTACAAACTTTGTAATAACCGTAGAAGAACGAAGTCCTACTGACCTACATAAAGCACTTTTTATTCATTCAGTCTTTGAACTCTGACCTTTGACTGGAACAATGGAAACCAAGCGCTGGAGGCTCTTGACTGCATTTCCCGAGGGTGGGGCAGTTGGCTGCATGATTAGTCGGTTGTAACATAGAAAATGAAAATAAACGGACATCTCCAAGTACACGAGATGTATCGGTTTTTGGTTAACGAGGGAGAAAAGGCAGATTTATAGCCAGACAATTAGAATTCCTGTGTTACAATTATTATTGTTTTATTTTTGTGTGTGTGGGTGCTTTAAGGTCTTTGTGTTGTGCAATAATGACTGATGGATGCTGGGGCCTACAAAGAGACATCTAAATATAATCATCTTCTAGAAGGGATCTGACCATCGAAACCCCAAGAAATGCGTCATCAGTTTTTGTTTTTCTTCATTATTATTATTGTTGATAATATTATTAAATGCACTGTGAGTGTATCTAGTTTGGAAAGGAACTACTTGTCCGTTGTCCACAACTTGCAGACGTACTGTAAGCAGTCCTCCATCTTATCAGGTTTTTGTTCGTAATTGCCCATTGCACACAGCTTTGTTCTTCAAGCTCGACCCTGGTGGCAGTTCTTCCTGCTGCTGGACAGAATGTCGGTACAAACGGGGAGAAGGCAGATGAAGCGATAGATGCTGCAGTCATCTGATGACCTCGGTGTGCATCTCCTCCTGAGACTGGGCCCCGGTTAGTCCAGCTGTTTTTTAAAGATGTGCAGCAGCGACCTCTCTTCCATTTAAAGAATGTCAGTAAGAGAACATTTGTTGCGCGGTTTGTTTTTATATGTACAATGTATATTTTTAAAATTAACATGCTTTAAATTTGTTTTCCTCTGAAATGTTTGATTTTAAAATGCCTGTTTTTGTATATTATTTTTGACTAGCTGATACTTTGAAAGTGGGTTATTTTGATGGGTCAGTAAGTTTTTTTTTTTCCTCTTTCTTTTGTATTTTATTAATTTAATTTAAAACCTCCATGGAGATCCAGAGCAGCAATGAATGATGAAAAGGCGAGCGTGTGTAGAAGTCTTTTGTGATTTCCCCCACCATGTCAGAGTTTTGGCTCAGGTACTTTTTTTCAATAAAGAGATCACCTCTAAAGAAAAAAAAAATTTTTGAATTAAGCTATATTTTCACCAGAAGAGACTGTTATGTTGACTTGTCTGAAACTAATGTGTACATAATGAAGTGATGGAACTTAACTGCGGATGCTCTTAGGTTTTTATGTAAAAGACTAAAAGAAACAAATCTGATGTTTCTGCTAATTGGGATGTGTACAGTCAAAAACAATTTGGTTATAAAATTCACATTAGGGCTGCATGCAGTTTTAAAACCTTACTCTCCATACTGGTTTTTAAAAACCGAACTCACTTCTAGAGGCTGTGGTCATTTCACGCTGTAATCACTCCTAAACAGAAGTTTCTATCCACTCAAAGATACTTGAAGTTTCCAACTTGGGTTTTCTATTATTTTTCTCCAGTTTTGAATTTAAATTGAGTGAATGTGATCTAGACAAAAATACCACAGCTGTTAAGAATATTTAACCCGCCATCATTGCAATGGACCTGGTCAGTTTGCTGTTACAGAAGCTAAAAGTGGTTAAAATATTGTAACGTGCAGACAAAGCTTTCTTTCGTCCAGTGGGCAGCAGATCAGTTGGTTTGTATTTTCATTTATCAGCGTGGTTTGAACTTTTCGCTTGCAGGTTGTCATGAGAGTGACCAACACAAATGAGGGTGTGTTATTTATATTTGAAATTTTTATTCTGGGATGTGCAAGCTCCATGTAATAGGTGCCTGTTCATTTTCATAATCAATAAAAGCATAATTTCACTTTTATTTCACTTTTGCTTGTGTCTCACTTATAGGAGCCTTTTCTATATACAGTATTTTTACTGGCATAAAACTAATCTTAATTGGACAAATAAAAAGATATTTCAGTGACGAAGCTATTCCTGATTAGAACAGCAGCAGTGTTGTGGTCCATTGGCACCCTCTACTGGCCAGATCATGGTACTGCCGTTAAGTTTCTTTGTCCACATTTTATGTAGTAAATACATTTTTAAAATGGTGTAAGCACTTGCTCAGCTACTACCTGCAAACTACCTGATGCTCTGCGCAAGAGTCTTTTTATTTTTTATTTTTTTAATTTATTGATAGCCCTCACCCCCCAGGGAACGCAAAAAAATTAAATCCTCCATGTCCCCTCCGAGGCTCCCATTTAATACGTAAGCCCTTTTCAGCAGCAACAGATTTTTTTAAATAGTAAACTTTGTTGCTTTTGAAACATTTGAGGTTTTAATAGCATTTCAAATAAACATACCCTATAGAAAAACTTTCTGTGCATGTTGGCAAGTAAAACAATGTTTACAAAAAAAAAAAAAATCTTAGGGTAGTAGTACCAAAACAATGTTGGGTGGGTGAGTCATGATTACGAAGTCATAATTATGAAAGATAGTATCTCATAGTGACAGCATCTCCTAATGGACTTAGCTGCTAAGTCAATATTTTGATGGTTCAAAATTTGTCGTGTTTTTCTTAAAATACAAATGGAAACAATCATTTACGATAGGGTCTCTATGTAGTTTTCAAATTAATTATTCTGTATTACTGCACAACAAATATTGATCGAATAAATACAAATTAGACATTTAGTTAAAATATGTAAAACCTTACTGGTGTTTGTTTATATTTCAAACGGGATTAAACAGTTAAACGAAAATATAAATATACAAATAGATCCAGACAAAAGTGGCGATGTACACAAAAAGTGAAAATGAAAAATATCCTCGATAATCTGCTTTGTCTCAGGCAATATTACAAAGTATGTATACAAATACTGCATTTAAACAACTTGTATACAAAAAAATGAAAATCTGTTTCAAAACCCCGTGAACAGTATGTACATGCAAAATTACACTTATGATTTCATATACATGTACATGTCATCACAGATACAGAAAAAATAGTTTAAAACTAATAGGCATAATGTAATGGATATAATTACCAATGTGCTTGTCCTTTTGTATTGGTCTATGTAATAAAACGATATGGGCACCACATGCTTAGACATAATTATGACATATGTCAAATACGTCATAATTATTAACATATTTTAAATTTAAGTGGCACAAACGGTGTTCTATACCGCAGAAAGGGTTGAACGGGGTTTTCAAGCAAAAGTTAGAGCTCCAAGGAAGCTAACTCAGACTGAACCATTTTTATCACGGCGGGGGAGACCGAGTCATTCATTCATTCTGATTCTTACATAATGATACTAATTTAGGTAATATTTACACTAAAATCAATCAGAACTTAATATTTATGTACAAATATCATTATCCGGGATTGTTTTTTTGAAGTGAACACAAGTAGTATTTTTTTTTCTGGACCAATAACATGGTATGTTCCCTTCTCCATCCAGTTCTCTTTAGTGTTTGCCAATGTTGGAGGTGTAACTGGGGTCTGGCCCTGGACAAAGGTAAAAAAAAAATGCGTTTAAATGTTTGTCCTTTTGTAGTAGGATGCTCACCTGCCCCTATAGTAAACTAGCATACCCCGAATTAGCCTATACTTTTTGTTATAAACGGGTCGATACGGAGATGCTAAAGCAAGACTTGAGGGGTTCTCGGCCGTTCAGCCATGATGAGCCTCAACCGGCTAAACAACCGCAGCCGAAGGTGGCATAATAAAAAATATATTCATCCAAAGAAAGCCCAGTAACACGTTTATGACAACATACGAGCTGGTGCATTCTTCAGTTGTGTTTTCAGGGGCTGACATTTGGCGGAAATGCCGTTTTCCTAGTGGTACCGTTAGCTTCATGCTAGCTGGACACTGGGCTGCACGGAGCCCTGCAGCCCCAGCCTTAGTTGGCTTTTATTTATCTTCTGAACTTGTAGTGGCATTAAACAGTGGTCCCAGTTTACTGTTTTCTCTGTTTGTATGCCTTAGTGAGCCTGCAGCAAGAGTTTGAGATGATGAGTTTTAGATTAAGACGCGGTTTCGTTTGAATCTCACTGTTATTAATAACAGTCCCACCATGAATTGTGAGGACAGGTGACATGTTACCATTAACTAAAGTACAGCAGAACTTACATTAACATGAAACCACTTGCCTGTCTTGCTCTATTTAACAAATCAGTTAAAAAATACACATTTTTTTGGGCAATGTATTCACCACTCATGTCAGTAGTTCTCAAACTTTTGAGCTTCTGATCCATACAAGAAGACATACTTTTGTAAAAGTAGCTAATAAACTTGTTAAACATTGACGGAATGAGAGAACAAGCTGCCCTAACATTCTAATTTCTAAAGATGATCTCTAGAACATCTACTCCGAAGTTGCTGAGCAAAGCGCTCCAACAACTATTCGGCCATCTTTGCCACATATCCATGGTTTAAATGGTAAATGGACTGTACTTGTATAGCACCTTTCTATCTTGTCGAGATACTCAAAGCGCTACAATCTGTGCCTCATTTACCCATTCATACAGCACTCTACTAGAGCTATACAAAGCTACTTGAACAAATCATTCTAAAGAGACTAATCAATGCAATTCATACACTGATGGGACACACTGGAGACAATGAGGGGTTCAGTGTCTTGCCTTGAGACACTTTGGCATGTGACTGCTGGTGGATTCGAACCCCCAACTCTTGCATTGGCGGACAACTGCTCTTAACCATTCAGCCACAGCCGCCCCAGTGTTTTTATGGAGGAAACCCAGATATCCCTCTACCCAACAATCTCCATCTCCTCCTGGGGGAATTTAAGGGTGTATTCACACCAGCCCTGTTGTCCCGAACTCTAGCCCGTTTGCCTAGGAAGTCCGGTTCATTTTGGGAGGTGTGAATGCGCCTTCAAACTCTGTCACGGAACAGACAGGTGAACTCTGGCCTGCCAAAAAACCTAGGTCTTGGTCCGTTAGAAGAAAACTCGAGTGCGGTTCAAGTACAGTGTGAATACAAGCAGACCGGGTGCCGCGCCACAAGCAGGTAGTGGAACTACAACGAGAACAGGAAGTGGACTACAGCGCAGGGAAAACAAACACGCATTTTTCTTGTTTCATATGGAATCGTCAGCTTGCCTTGTGTGAAAAACAACATTCTCCATGGTCTTCTGCCTCATCTTCCACGCATGCCGAGTCCGTTGTTGAAAAATGACAAAACAGAACTCCTAAAACTGCTAAAACTTGACGCCACTCCGTTTTTGTTTTTATTTCCAGAAGAAGTGTCTTCTTCAGAGGTTTTTGGTGTTGTTTCTTTCAGTAGTTTTGGTGCAGCGCCACCACAGGCGAGTGGGGGAACTGGTTGGCTCGACTGCACAGTGCAGTGTGAATGCAAACGCACCGGCTCAAATGTAAACAAAATGTTATGAATATTGGTCCCCAACCGAACTGAGTCTACCGGACTATCTGGTGTGGAAACAACCTAAAGTGTTCCCAAGCCAGAGAGGATACATAAGCCCTCCAGTGGATTCTGGGTCGGCCTCAGGGTCTGTTCATGCCTGGAGAGCCCCCAGATGGAAACATCATACTCAGATGCACGAACTACTTCAGTGAAGATGAGCAGCGGCTCTGCTACGCTCCTCACCTTATCTCTGAGGCTGCTCCAGAGTCCATGGAGGAAGCTAATTTCAGCCACTTACCGTATTTTCCGCCTGTTAGGTCGCTCCTTTCTATAGGTCGCATTGTCCAATTTTGTCCAATAATTTGGAAAA
>JARVGS010000761.1:21846556-21857509 GCA_031762315.1 Hypsolebias antenori | reverse complement strand
TGTATAAATGGCCTTAGATCTAATAAACTTTGGCGATCATAGACCAATAACGACTTGACTTCGCTTAAAAATAACAAAATAATGACAAGGACTGGGAGTGAGAGACGACCTGCCACGTACAACGGCACCATCTTTCCCAAGATGTGACACTCTGCCAAGAATCTTGCAAACAACCATTCTATTGTTAAGCTCTGTCTTCTCCCAGAACATTGTAGGATCTCAAATGATTTTTAAAGACGAAGGAACAAGTTGGATCGCGCTGCCTCCCTCCTCCCTCCTTGCTAGCAGGCTCCATTCAGATAAACGGAGCTGGCTGACTAGCTTGCTGTACGGTGGCCTACACGGTCAAAATTCTTTGACGGCTGAATGGACACATAGTGCAAAATACAGTATGCTCAGGAGCGGAAAAAATATAAAATAAAACACATTTTAAAATCAATTTAGGGGTTTTTAGAATAGATTCTGAATCGCCAGGACTAAGAATCTAGATTCTTTAAAAAAAAAAAAAAAAAAAATTCTGCACCCCTACTGTCAACCATTTTGAAGACTTTTCAACAGTTCGTTTGTCTCCTTTTTTTTCAGCTTGTGTTTTTTTATGAAACTGCTCAGCTGTCTAAAGTGCGTACTTCTACATGTTGTAAGCTCATGACAGGGGCTTTGCGTAACATCCTCATCCACATGGCTGTTTCCTGTGACTTGCATCAAGTGACAGTTTCCAACTTTGAACTTTGCTCTACTAATCCTAAATCTGAAAAAAAAACTTACTAACAGAGATGTATAAAAACCTTTCTTATAAAATCACTTGACTTAACAATTAAAAGTGAAATCCAGATCTAACGTTAACACTTAATTGTTTCAGCACCTTGGTAGCAGACATAAAATCTTTATTCTAATCAACACACCCATAAAACTACTTTTATTGATCATTCATTCAGTAAGACTGCTTGATATTAAATGTCCATCTCCACCAGACATGTGCAGTCTGACCTCAATACCTCTTTTCAGCCACCTAGCTTGACATTCCACACCGCCGACATTTTGAATTTTTCCTCTCCGCCAAGAGATCAGGTGACGTCATCGCATTGCGTTGCCGCGGCAACGTTATCACATTGTGCTGCAACGTCATCACGTAGTGCTGCCGTTGCAGCAAAAACAGCGCCTTTTATATCGGCGAGTTATTTTACTGGAATGGCTGATGTCCAATATTGAAAATTAACGTTAATATCGACCGATACCAGGTCGATAATATCGTGCATCCCTAATTATTGTTATCATTATTATTATTATTATTATTATAACAAGCCAACCCTAACTTTAAGATTTATCAAAAAGGAAAGTCTTAAGCCCAGTCTTAAAACTGGACAGAAATTTGAAGTTGGTTCTACAAGAGAGGAGCCTGGTAACTGAAAACTCTGCCTCCCTTTCTGCTCTTGGAAACTCTAGGAACCACAAGTAAGCCTGCAGTCTGAGAGCAAAGTGCTCTGTTAGGAAACTATGTAACAGTAAAATGTGTAATATAAGATGGAGCTAGGTTGTTGAGGGCTTTGTAGGTTAGAAGTAAGATTTTGAATTCTACTCTGAATTCAACAGGGAGCCACTGGAGAGAAGTTAAACAGGAGAAATATTGAAAATATTCCTCTTTAGAAAAGTTTGGCTTCATAAGAATGCTCTCCAGTGTCTGTTTTCTAGTCAGTTATTTTTAACTTGCTCTTGAGAAACTAACTTCTCATACACAGACTGATCTCAGACTTGCTTTGTCTCGTCTTGTTAGAACTGAAATGCTGAGTGGGTTTTTCGGGGCAAAATCTTTGTTGTCCTCAACATCCTGCTATTACTGGAAGTAGAAGGAAGATTAACAGTGCTCTTAAATACTCTTGACCCCAGTGAAGTGGCTTTTTGTGGAGCCTAATTGCTTTTCACCAACAATGTCAGCTTTCCACAGCTGAGAGGGCTAGCTAATTAGTGAAAGTTATTTCCGTGTTCTTTGATGATCATCTTGCTGCCATGTTAGTTTTTTTTAGTCTTGCAGCTTTACTGCAATGTTTCTGATCTATTTCAACTTAAATAAAGTAGCATTGTTTACTCCTCATATTGTTCATTTCCATCCTTCTTTAAATGTATTTTTGTTATATTTATTTTAGTGCCGATGTCTAATCATAGGTGCTGATGCATATTTGCTTCACACATTTTAGCATGCTTTTGTGAAAGCTGATTTTATTGCTGCTTTAGTTTGTGCATGTTTGCATTTGTTCAACTGAAAAAGGCTATTGCTATTAAAAAAGGACCATCCTGCTTTAGAAGCCAGATGTCAGAGGTCGCTCCACATTAGTGCCGCCGATCAATTGCAGGTCTTGCATAACTTTCCTGCTTCTTTGTCTCAGAAGGAAGTGGATTAGAGACAGTTTTGTGATGAGCCCAGGGATGATTAGTTGGGCTTGTTTAGAATGCATGCACTCACAGATGCATACAAATATGCACTCAAAACAGACAGGCTGAGTTTAGGAATAGGCTTTTTGTTTTTAAGACGCTCATTATTTTAGTTTCTGCCAAATCATCACAAATGAGATAATCCTGTGGGATTCTTTGATGCTGCCAGGTTTGTCAATTTTCTTTCCTAATTACTGGTCATAGATGATGGTAAAACCTCTGAGTAATCAGCCACTTTGACTATGGTGATGTTTGGTGACCTGCCAATTTAGCTATTGTTAGCATAATTTGGCTGGCTATTGAAGCACATCATGTTTTTGTATGTAATCCAATATCACTTACAGTTTTAAAGCAGCAATGTTTCCAGGTTTAGAGTTCTCAGAAAGGAATAAAAAGGAGGAAAAAGCTTTATAGCATACAGTCTACAGCTCATTAGAGTGGATTTCTGAGTTTATTTTGATTATCTGTGGTACTTTCTTCCCATTTTTGTATTTGAAGGTGTTGATGAAAGTAAATTTCATCATATCTTTACAAGAGAAACAAACAAAAATATAAGAGTCTTCAACTCATTGATTAGTTTTGATACAAGAGCAACAAATTTTCAAATACTGTAAATGCAATTGGCAATATTTAAAAAGATCATAAATCAGTGTTAAATCTTAAAAAAAAATTCCATCCATATTTTCCACTTGTTCCAAAGTCGGGTCATGGGGGTAGCAGCTTGAGCAGGGAAGCCCTGACATCTCTTTCCACATCCATCTCTTCCAGTTCTACTGGGAAGATTCCAGCCCAGGCCAACCCAGAGACATAGTCTCTCCAATGTGTCCTGGGTCTTCTCCGGGCTCTCCTCCCAGTTGGACATGCCCGAAGCACCTCCCTTGGGAGGTGTCTTGGGAGCATCCTTACCAGATGCCCAAACCACCTCAACTCGCTCCTCTCAGTGTGAAGGAGCAGTGGTTTAACTCCAAGTCTCTCCTGGATAACTGAACTTCTTATCCTATCTCACCAATCCATCTGTCAATCTCGCGTTTCATTCTTCCCCCACTCGTGAACAAAACCCCAAGATACTTGAACTCCCTCATTTGAGGCAGAAACTCACCCTCAATCCGAAGGGATCAATCCACCCTTTTATGACTGAGAACCACGGCCTCAGATTTGGAGGTGCTGATTCTCATGCCAGCTTCTTCACGCTCTGCTGCAAACTGCTCCAGGGAGAGCTGAAGATCACAGCATGATGACACCAACAGCACTACATCATCTGCAAAGAGCAGAGATGGAATCCTGAGGCCATCGAACCTGACTCCCTCCGCCCCCTGGCTGCATCAGTAAATTATGCCCATTAAAGATATCATAGAGTCATTGAAAATGAACAGCCCTGGTGGAGTCCACCTCCCACCCTGGAGGGGTCCGACTTACTGCCAGCAATGCAAATCAAACTCTTGCACCACTTGGACAGGGACCAAACAGCCCATAGCAATGGGCCTCCAATTCCATACTTGTGGGGCACCCCCCACAGTGTGCCCTGAGGACCATCCAATGGTACTGCCCCCGATGTCCACGCAATGTTGCAAAGCTATGCCAACCAAGACAGCCCCACAACATTCAGAGCCTTAAGGAAATCATGGCAAATCTTGTCCATCTCCAGAGCCTTGCTACCCACTCTGACCCAATGTCCCCCACCTCAGCTGGGATGTGGCTAAAGCTCTCCCGGAGATGTGGATTAAAGATCTTTCTGATGGCTTCTTCTACCAGGGTTCACAGCAAACTCTCATTACCTGTTTGTGTCTACCGGGTCTGTCTGGCATCTTCCCCCACTATCTGGTGATCAGTTAACATATCCCAAAGAGCCAGCCTTGGTAAGCCAGAGTCAGTGCACCAAAGCCCCCACCTTCAACCAATGCCCATGGCATGTACTCAACTCGTATGGCCCCACCTGTAAGTGGTGGGCCCACAGGAAAGCAAATCCCTGTTGCTTGTTTGGACTGAGCCCGACCAGGCCCATGGGTAGAGACCCAGTCATCAAACGGTGGCCGACGAACCCTCCCCCAGGCCTGGTTCCAGGGTGGGGCCCCAGTAACTCACATCTGGACAAGGAAAACATTGCTTGTTATTTATTTATTTTTAATCTTCTTATTTAAAAATACTTGTTGTAAATCTCACTGAACAAACATATTGCTAAAAGCTATTTGTAAATGCCCAGTACATTTAATTTTAGTATTTATTAATAAACAAAGATCAAACGAGAAACTTTGGAAAAATTTGAGTCGTCTTTATACATTTGGAGAAAACCATCATAATATTTATCAAAACCAAGATACCAGCGCTGATCATAGGACTGTTTTAGTCTTAAAACATGAAAACTAATTAACAGTTACTGTAAATAGTTTTAATATTAATAGCACAAACCTTAAAAAAAAACTATTTTTGATATTTGGTTACAAAAGTTTATAACCAGAACCAAGTGATCCTTGGCAACTTAAAATTACCATGTTTTATACTTTAAAGTTTTAATTCGAATTTATTTGAAATTTAATAAATACAGTACATATATTTATCTTTTTTTCGACTAAAAAGCTTTAAGACCAGCGATACTTCTTCCATCATCATCAAAGTGGCTCCAATTCAGCTGGAGTCTGTGCAACAGATGAACCGAGCAAAGTGCCCACTGACCAGCATGATTAAATCATACATCACAGACCCCTTAAAAAGATGTGGAAAAAACACGAGTCACATTTAAAACACAGTTTATAATTACTCTCAACTCCTTCATATTCTGTATTTCCAGACTTTCCAGCATAGAACTTTTGCAACCAAATTTTTGTATTGTTACTATGAAACTACTCCCTTTTTTCTTCTTTTTCCCTCTTTTTTATGTTGAAGTCTGGATAATTTATTAGAGATTACCCTGTCTGGGAAGGCTTTTTCTATAGCTTACTTTACTACATTCATCATTCATCCTCATAACAGATAGCATTCCACATTTATCACCATGGGCCCGTCTCATCTGAACGCCCATGCATGCCAGCATGTGTTGGACGTATGCATTGCGTGGTTGTTCGTGCTTACGTGGACAAGTATTCATACCTCACAGTGTTTGTGTGTGAATTATGATCGGCCAGCCAGACTTCCATGTGTCTGTCTGGCTGATCATAAATTATTCTGAAAGAAACCACACCCACCCACACACACACAAACTCTGGAAGCTTTCAGTCACAGGTCGTATACAGCCGATCGGTTTGTGCATGCACGTGCATCCACACAGAGAGCTACAAAGAAATGGGCTCAATAAGATCAAACTTTGATCCAGTGAAAAGAGTTGGCGTACAAACACAAATGTATGCAGTCTTGTGTTTATTAATTATTTTCTGTCACTCTGCCAAAATTAAGATTCAGTGGAGCAAGCCACAATATTCATTGGAAATAAATACAAATGCTGCTAATAGGAAGCATAATTATCATGCAGCGTTCAACTTGAAACCAGATCATGCTGCCCTCCAAGTAAAACAGCCTTCCAGCTCAGACGAGACTGTTGGTGGCCTTGTTCTCCCTTCTGATAAGTTTTGTTTAAAGTCCTACAGTCATAGGTTAGACATATTCTGCTGCTTGGAAATCTCTCAGCCCTGGGACTTACTGCTTCACATTTTTTAAAAATATGAATTTATATTAAAAAACATTAACACACTTGGCCTTTCTCGTCTTTTGTAACTTTTCTTTTACCACATTAACAATTATTCTACTCCAATCTACACTGCCTGGCCAAAAAAAAAGTCACCACCTGGATTTAACTAAGCAAATAGGTATGAACCTCCTATAATAATAATAATAATAAAAATAATAATACTGGTAATAATGTGTTATGTATTATCATCATTGTATGTTCCCATACAATGGCAAAATTGGCTCTCTGCATTTAACCCATCCACCACCAGGCTATTGGATAATTACTGCATGGGTGATTATCTTTCAGCTTGCAACAAGTTATTTAACCCCAACTAGTGCAATGAGTTGCTTCTCATTTCTTAAACAACCACGACGAAAGACACATGGTGTGGTCATGGAAAAGATGTTGGTCTGTTTGAGAAGTGTTAAATCATTGGCATGAATCAAGCAGAGAAAACATCTAAGGAAATTGAAGAAACTACTAAAATTGGGTTAAGACCTGTCCAACGCATTATTAAAAACTGGAAGGATAGTGGGGACCCATCATCTTTGAGGAAGAAATATGGCCCGAAAAAAATCCTGATTGATCGTGATCAGCGATCACTTAAACGTTTGGTGAAATCAAATCGAAGGAAAACAACAGTAGCACCCAGGGCTATGTTTAATAGTGAAAGTAAGAGCATTTCCACACGCACAATGTGAAGGGAACTCAAGGGATTGGGTCTGAACAGCTGTGTAGCCTTAAGAAATCCACTAATCAGTGAGGCTAACTGGAAAAAAAGGCTTCAGTTTACAATGGAGCATAAAGATTGGATTCTGGAGCAATGGAAGAAGGTCATGTGGTCTGACAAGTCCAGATTTACCCTGTTCCAGAGTGATGGGCGCATCAGGGTAAGAAGAGAGGCAGGTGAAGTGATGCACCCATCATGCCTTGTACCTAGTCGTCAATGGAAGATCTTGGTGAAAAATTAATGCAACACTGAATGGAAATAGATCTTGTGACATTGCAGAAGCTTATCAAAACAATGCCACAGTGAATGCATCAAAGCTAAAGGCGGTGCAACGAAATATTAGTGTGTGACCTTTTATTTTTATTTTTTTTCCGTTTTTTTTATTTTTTTTTGTGCCAACTTGTTTTTTTGACCAGGCAGTGTATACTATAATTAAAATAGAAATAATGTTGTTTTTTTTGTGTGTGTTTGTTTTATTCATAACTGTAAAGGTGGATTATCCACAAGAAACCTTCTAAAATTTGAGAAAACTAATTTTAAAAAAATTGTTTCACCTTTTTGTAGTTAACTTCCAACTAGTCAAGGGGTAGGGGTGGTGGGGTGTAGACAGAGGCTAGAGAAAATGGGCCTGTGATGGGAAGGTCACCGGTTCGACTCCCCAAACCGACATCATCAAAATTCGAAACACCCACACCTGCCTCTACTCTCATTTGCCCTATTCTAGGCCCTTGAGCAAGGCCCTTAACCCCCACCATCTGCTCTTTCGGGTGCTCTAGATGGCAGCTCTCTGCTCCACACAAAGGGCTGTGGTAGCTCAGTAGTCTGTGGTTGTGTCAGGAAGGGCATCTGGCATAAAAACTATTGCCAAGTGTTCTTGCAAGTTAGTTCAGGGATGACCCCGGATGAAGGGAGCAACTGAAAGAAGAAAAAAATTCTAGTCAACCTCCTTTTAGGTCTTTTGTTGTTACGCTAAAAACAAGCACCATGTCATAATGGAGTCATAGGAAGTGCTGTTTGATTGACACACAAGTGTAACAGTGTTGCCAATTGCTTTTTAGTTGGCTCATTATACTCAGACCTGAGTGATGTTGATTTGTTTTAAAGTGGCAATAACTGATTAATAGTTTGCCAACCAATTAGTCATCCATGATAATATTAATTTTATAGTGCTGAAATGATCTCATTGCTAATAAAACGCGATTCAGCTGGGTAGTTTGAAATTCATTTAGTTATAAAAGTAAACATTTTACTTTTTTATTAAGATCCCTCACACTTATTCTTTCCATTTTGTGTGCTGTAATTATCAACAAGTACAATGACATAACGATTAGACATGCTAGATTAGATTTGAAGCCAACCACATTTCTGAAATCGCAGAACTGTATCTCACTGCACACCTGAGATGTTTCCATTCCTGTCTAAGTCCTGTATTTGAATTTTTTTTCTCCCCCAGGTGCAGTACAGTGATGCACAGAATGGGAAGGAGTTTGTGACCTACTTGACCTTATCCCCAGTGCAAATGACTTTCCACGGCACCGGGAGCACCCTCCAAGCCAGCCACGACCAGGTACGTTTATGTGCAAATATTAATATTTAGTTTTACCTTTATCATTCACTGTTTTCAAAATTCAATCTAAAACAGTTGGCATGCTGATTTGGCATAGTGATACTAAACACACTTAGTGTGTCAGTTACAAAGCTATTTCTAATCCACTATAACTTCACCATTTTTCTTAAGTGAAATAATAATATTTTAAAAAAATGAATTAATGGGAGATGATCTCATTGAGGGATAGGTGCAGTAGTTGATTCCAGTGAAACAGATGCTGCTGCCTTCACTGACATTATGGAACAGTCACAGTTTAGTGCTAAATGCTCTTGCTCGTGTTTTATTCTAGGTTTTTCCTTTATAGATGTTCCACTTCTGCATCATTATAAGAAGTGTAATGAAATGATGCTATGTCTGATAGAAAAACTCCATTGTTTCTACACCCCCTCCGAAACCTGTGATTGCTTTAATGTGTAGCATTTGGTGATTTTGGGATGAGACTGTGACAAAGATTCACATTCCTTTATTAACAAGGATATATTTGGCTCTGCAACATTAATGTTTAATCTCAGAGCATCCAAGCCACCTGTAATAATAGGGCTTCTAGTGTTTTAATTCGTTCCACTGCAGACATCTGATGTCGTATCTTTCCAACTTGGTATGAGCCTCTTGTTTTTTTTTTTTTTCCTTTCTCCCTGTCTAGTTTTCTCACTCATTCTCTTATGCGTACTCCCTGTATTCTGAAGGAGGCTCTTTGTCTTGTGTTGCCCAAGCAGAAAACCAGTTGCTTACATTCTATCATCTAAACATAGGACGCCCCTTTGTTCAGCAGTCTTCAAAGCTTTAATAAAGGGCCGACTCAGCCCCGAATGGGACAGCTGACGGGGGGCTAGTGTCGCCACCGCTAATGGAGAGCCAAGCCAATATAGGGCAGGCAGGTCTGTGTCCTTGGGACCTGTTGTTGCCAGGAGCACTGGGGCATGACCGACTGTTAGAGAAGGCCTTTCTTTTCCTCTTCTCAGTACAGTGAAGAGTTTGGCCACAAAGGGAGCACCTAACAATAAGGGGGTCAACGTCGGCAGCACCTCAAATCCCAACATATGCACAGACCTTAAGGCGTCACCTCTTCACGATGGTGTATGGATAGGGGCACAGACACTAGATATGCATACTAAGGATGGGTGTGCTGTTGTGGTACAAAGCCCTCAAAGTTGGCATATTAAGTTCCCTAATCCGCTGGTGCGTTTGGGATCTCTTTACACAGTTTATGCTGGTGCATTGTGTTTCTTAGACGTTAAACTGTAGTTTGACAGCGTTCCACATGTTTCCTACAATGTCGGTAGACTCAACACTAACTTTTACACTCAAAACAAAATATTCAATTAGCTGCTATAAATGCAATGACGTAGAAGGGGGGATATCTTCCTGGAGCCTGCCTCTGTTTCTGCACGCACAGTTTACAAGCTGGCATTGAGATACAGTCAGTGTCAAACTATATCTTTCAGATCATTGGTCAAAGGAAATTAGCGCACTTGTTAGCATGATATATAAAAGAGATGGGATCAATGGATTAATTGCACTTTGAAATAATTTCACAAAATAACAGAACTTTAATTGTTCTTTAAATATCTGCTTTTTATGTTTGTTTTTAAACTGCAGTATATTCTTGGCTTCATAATAAATCAATGAAATAGTTTCAGCAAATTAAATAGTTCTCTTTTTCTTTAATTGAAAACATTAAATAAATGTCTTATTATGTCCTTTATTGATTTCCCCTGGTGTCCAGAAAATTATTATAGTTTAAAGTTCCTAGATTGAGTTTATCAGATGTTTATTACTTAATTACCCAATTATTAAAGACTAAAATGCAGTACTGTATATTGCTATACAACATGTTTCTAAACCAGGGGTGTCAAACATTTTGGGTTCAGGGACTCCCCTCATAACCCTCATGTTTAGTTTCATCAAGTTGTCTCTTTAATGCAATGGAAATATTTGTGTAACATAAATACTTAAGACCTGTTGGTTAATAGTGTTAATACAATTTTTAGACATTTAAACATGAGGTATTTTTTATTGAAGACACACAATTAGCAACATTTTTAATTTCAACATCCAAAAATTACAGTTTTGAGAAAATTAACAGTATCATAAAACACTTTAAAACTTTACCAATTCACATAATGAACATAGTAAATGGATTGACACTTCTTCAAATTATTACATTCAAATTATTACAGAAAACTCTGTACTGCACATAAAACCGAACAGAATCATAACAGCAGTGGTCAGACCCGGTATCAGGGATTAATTTGTAAACCAGTTGATGCCGGAATGCAAATAGCAAAAAAGAGGGGGTGGGGGCGGCAGGGGGGTCTCTCCCCCCCCCCCCCAAAAAAAAAAAAAAACTGATACAAAAAATACAAAAATTAGATGGGATTTCCTGCATTTTGATGTACAGTATTTGAATGGGTTGTTAAACATCTGCATGCTTGTAAAATATATAGCAGGCAGCCGGCTCAGGACCGGAAGGTCCCGGGTTCGATCCCCGGTCACTGCATACCTCGTTGTGTCCCTGGGCAAGAC
>JARVGS010000761.1:21770178-21781754 GCA_031762315.1 Hypsolebias antenori | reverse complement strand
ACTGACAACATCAAAGTGTGGGTGGGATTAGTGAAGCACCCACACCTACCTCCACCCTCATTTGCTCCACTCTGGACCCTTGAGCAAGGCCCTTAACCCCCATATGCTCCTTCGGGTGCCCTATAGCAGCTCTCTACTCCACACAGAAGGCTGTGGTAGCTCCGTGGTCTGTGGTTGTGTCAGGAAGGGCATCCGGCGTAAAAATAATCGCCAAGTCTTTGTGCAACTTATTTCGCAGTGACCCCTGAAGAAGGGAGAAGCCGAAAGAAGAAAAACAATTGCTAAAAATAATTGTTGGATTGATGCTTTTGTGGCAGTCAAGCTATTTTGAAGCTATAAATATATAAAACCAAAGATAAATATCAATGTTTTTTTTTTGTTGCCTCATGAAAACCTAAAGGGTAAAATTTGTCTTATCAAAAATTTAAAATATAATTTTGCAAATGAAAGAAAAAAAAGTCAAATGCGACGTAGAAGCAACGTTATTTGAGTTATTTTCAATTATTTTCAATTATTTTCAAATTTGTAAATGCCTTACACCCTGCAGTGTTTTACATGATGTTGTGACCGGTGGCCACGACGAGTATGAATCTTAAACGTCAGTGGAACTGCTCAGTCACGGTAACCTTTTTCTTTTGCGAACCCCCTCTCATTAATAATCCTCTGCAGACTGTGGTGTTTGCGCCCTCTTCCGGCTAAATTAGCGCACTACACGCTACGTTTGCGATTTGTTTCTCCGTACTATACAGTACTCATTTTTTCCATAACCTTTAATTATGAATAGCTGTGATATTGTAAATAAAAATTAAAACAGTAAGTTTGTAAAGTTGATCATTCGAAAAACTTCACACTTTCTTGTAAAAGTAATTTAGCTAATTTGTGCTTGTTTAAAAATATTGTCGTCCATACATTTACTTGCCTTTTAATGTTTATGCTAGGTTGGTGTCCTCAGCATAACTCCGCCAGTTTATTGTTAATTAAACTCATACTAATAACGTTTTACGTCTTTTTTTTTTTTTTTTTTGAATTTGTATCGTGCAACCGAGAGGACACCCTTCTCAGGTCCTAAAATCTTTAACACGCACATGCGCAAGATAAAATTTCTCTTTCTCGGCGATCACAATGGCGGACGCAGAGTGAGTGTTTTACTCTGACAAAATCTAAGCACATCCAGTCTTAAGAGTGTATTATTTAAGCATTTTTATTCACGTTCCTGTTAGTTTAGTCTTATAAAAATTAATAACTGTAGTATTTTTGAATATATTGAGGTATTTTGCTGTTATATAGTCACTTCGTGCGATATCTTAGCAGCGGCAGACAACATGGCTGTCCAGTTAATTTTTGTGCAACAAATAGTTGGTCAGCATTTTAAATTTTATGAAAATGCACTTAATTTTGTGAAATATTTCTTTTTATATTCGTATTAAGTGAATCGATCTTAATTAAAGCCGACAAACTGGAAAGCTAACAAGCTAGCCGGCACTTAGCATCAGCATGTCTTCGCAGCTCAGAAACCTAGCATTAACTTTAGTAAATTTATACAACCTGTTTCGTATCTGCCCTGATTTGTTGAATTATTCTGGGCAGAAAAAAGGTTCCGTCGGTCCCTGAGAGCCTTCTAAAGAGGCGAAAGGCCTACGCTGCTATGAAGGCCCTCCGCATCAAGAAGCTGGTGGCAGAGAAGAAGGTAAATGAAGTTGCTCTTGCCTGTTTCTGATTAATGCAGCCAGTTGTGAGACTGAAGTTGCTGATAAATTTGTGACCTTCCTATGTGTCCCGTTTAAGGTCCGCAAAGTGACCAGGAAACTGATCTACAAGAGGGCTGAGAAGTACCACAAGGAGTACAGGCGTGAGATCCGCCTGTCCAGAATGGCTCGTAAAGTGGGGAACTACTATGTCCCACCTGAGCCCAAACTGGCCTTTGTTATCAGAATCAGAGGGTGAGTTGTCCATTTGGTTTAAACAAAAGTTTGTGTGCTTTACATGGATTGCTGCAACTATGACTATACTACAGTGTAGATGCAATTTCCTTCTCTAACCTTGAATTTTGAGCAAAGCAGAAAAAGTATTTGACTATATTTCAGTCCCAAACTACATATTAAACTCCCCTTAATGATTTTATTCAGTTCAGTTTGTTTATATAAATTTAGTCACAACTCAAGTTATTTCAGGGCACTGTACAAAAACATAAACACACATTATAAAAAGTGGTAAAGTTATCCATCTAAAGAAAAAACAGCAGATTGTGTTAGTGTTCATGTCGTTGCAGTGTCTCATCCTGAGCTAGCACAAAGGCAACAGTGGAAAGGAAAAACTCCCTTATAGCAGGAAGCAGAACCAGCCGTCTGCTTTTATCTTGCAGATACTGACAGGAGACAGAAGTCTCAATTGATAAAGCTGCTTTTAGATAGTCTTGTCAGTATAAGTTTCAATAAATGTGCATCTTATTGCTTTACTGTTTCTGTAAATTTGGTAGTTTTGGTGAATAATTTGTTTTGACGTTTTTGATTAAAAAAAAAAGTTTCCACAAACCGTGACAACTTTCATATATTCAGAATAAATACTTTTGTTTGTTTCATTAAACCATATCCAAATAAGGATTTTAAATATCTGCCATTTTATTGTTTTAGCAACTAGTTTAGGTCACTTTTTTTAATTTAAAGGAACTGTTTAAAAAGCAATCCATGTAAGATATTTGGTTGAGTGGTTGATGATGTGCACTCTTTCCCCGACTTATCGACTATGATGATCTAAACTTGTAACATAAGCCAACATTTTCTGAAACCACTGTCAGTACAGTTTGCCTTTCAGTTTTTTTTTTATTATTATTATTCAAGGACTAATTATGTTTTTCCACTGTCCAGTATCAACGGCGTCCCCCCCAAAAGTCCGCAAAGTCCTCCAGCTCCTCCGTCTGCGCCAGATCTTTAACGGTGTGTTTGTCAAGCTGAACAAGGCTTCAATCAACATGCTCAGGATTGCAGAGCCTTACATTGCTTGGGGGGTAAGGTTTGACTAGGAACACTTAGATATGTAGATGTATATACAGTATATATAATTTTTTTTTTGGGGGGGGGTGTCTGGAATGTGGTTAATGATGCTGAACTTTTTTCCCCATCTTATCGACCATGGTGAATACTTGCTGATATTATGCCAGTTTTGTCTGAAACCACATTTCATGACCCCCCCCCCCCCCATTAAAAAATGAAGGAAAAAAAATACTGGTAAATACAGATTTAGCTGTTCAACATTTCTATTTAGACTGTCAATGAACACATTAGTTTGAAACTTATTGTAGTTTTGAAACATTTTTGTGTTTACATCACAAATAAAGTTTAATTTGAATATGGAAACAAAAAATGCTGTTAAGGTGACAAGTTAAAATTAATGTGATTTGCAAATAGTTTGATACGAGAGAACCTAAAAATGACTAAATATTCAATATTCAGGTAGTCTTAATGTAACATCAGACCAGTTCTGGTGAGAATGTAACAAGTTCATCATCCCACAAATATCTTCAATTTTATATTTAAAGCCTTTTTAAAGTTGGTTGAAGAAGGCATAATAGTACACTTCTCTTCCCTTTAAGACCTAATTTGTTTTTATAATAACATTAACTATTTACAGTACCCAGCATGTCGGTTTTCAGTAGCAACCTCATCAAACAGCCCAGACTAGTACATTTTTATTTTTTATTCTTAATTCTTGTTAAGCCCCATTGTCACAGGTAATTTCTGGGGCTGTTAAGTTCTTTCACAAAACATTAAAACTACAGGTTGATCAGTGCAAGTGCCACACGTCTGATAAATGCACAAGACACTTAATTTTTCCGTCCCTTAACGGCTTCATGGTGAATTATTCAGTTTTAAGAGA
Source organism: Hypsolebias antenori (assembly GCA_031762315.1). NCBI lineage: Eukaryota > Metazoa > Chordata > Actinopteri > Cyprinodontiformes > Rivulidae > Hypsolebias > Hypsolebias antenori. The sequence goes on along the minus strand of JARVGS010000761.1, from coordinate 21,777,881 downwards.
GTAAGTTGTTGCTTATGTAGTGGCCTTCCCCCCACAAATTTCTAAACGTTTAGTCAAAATCTTTTATGAATGTTTGATGTTAAAGACAAAGCAAAAATAGCTGAAAGTTTGCCTTCTTACTTTCAGTGTGTATTAAATGTATGATTTTAAAGTTCAAATAGGAGAAGATAAAGATGAGCTTTAATTTCTAGTGCTTATTATTGGAACGACCTGTTAGTAAATCTGAACCACTCGTAGATCTTTTGTTTCTTTATAAGGCTCTAGATGTTTACAATGCAGTTTGGCGTAGGTTTCTGAAATATTTCACTAAATTAAAGTATTTTTTTCACAACCTTACCAGTAAGAATGTGATGGCTCTGTAATCCAACTTGCATTTAGGGGTCCGTCCCTTCATTGTTGGAAATTTTACTACAGAGACACGTCCTTAACGTTTTTATGATTTTCTCAGATACCCCAACCTGAAGTCTGTGCGTGAGCTCATCTACAAACGTGGCCATGGCAAAATCAGGAGGCAGCGTATTGCCCTCACAGACAACTCTCTGATTGAGAAGTCCCTCGGTATGAAGTTTTTTTTTTTTTAACTTGTGTAAAATGATGTGATTGACATCAGCACGCTGCTTGCTTTATACGTAACAATTCTGGAACCGTTTTTGTACGTCACATTTAGACTTGGTGGTTAATGATGCACACTTTTTTCCCCGTCTTATCGACTTTGGTGAAAAAAAACTGAACTTAGCCAGTTGTGTCTGAAACCACGTGCCCTAATAAATTTATTTGGGAGCTTAATGAGTTTCTGTTCAGAATTATTGACACATTTGGACCAGTAAGCTGTACTAGTCAAGTAAACTTAATGAACAGATAAACACGTCAAATGTAAGATTCTTCATGTCTGAGATGAAACGTGTACAAATTAGCCCTAAGAGCTGCTCCATAACTCCCTACTTTTTATTCTGCAGGCAAGTATGGCATCATCTGCGTTGAGGACCTCATCCACGAGGTCTACACAGTTGGCAAGAACTTTAAACCCGCCAACAACTTCCTTTGGCCTTTCAAACTGTCATCTCCCCGCGGTGGCATGAACAAGAAGACTACACACTTTGTGGAGGGCGGTGACGCTGGCAACAGGGAGGACCAGATCAACAGAATGATCCGACGGATGAACTAGATCCATGGTAAGCTGGAGAGATGTGGAAATAAACTTCTGAAATGTGGTTAATGATGTATTTCTTTTTTCCCCGTCTTATCGACAATGGTGATAACCAGTTGTTACTAAGCCAAACGTGTCTGAAACCACATTTTTGTTTTGATTAAGACGAAGCAGAGCACAAATGATGGCATGTGTTTGTTTGTAGACAAATGTCTAGTCTTACTGATGGATTTTTTTTTTGTTTTTTCAGGTTTTCGAAGGACTCAAAATGTACAATAAAATGTGGACAAAAAAACGTCTGTCTCCTCAGTGTGTTAATTGCACCTTCCTCATTTTTTTTTAAGCACATTTTAAAAGTTTTCTTAAGAATCCTCATCTGATGTAAACCCAGTAATTCTAATTTAATTTTTCCTCCATAATTTTCCATCCTAAATTGCTTAAAGACGACAGTAGGCTAATAGGTTATACATTATTATTATTATTTTTTAAATTAATAACTTGCAGATAGATTAAGGATGTGACGTGGTTCGTAAGACTCAATAATGGAATGTTATTTTTCAAGCATGAATAAATGCAGAGCATTTCAGTTCTAGTTTTGTCACTAATTTTGTATGGATAATTGTTAAAACAGGCAGTGTTTATCTGTCATTACTAATGGATATACAGTAGGAATTGAAAAAGCTCAGATGAAGAGCGAAACATCTTCTGTTACAAATACTGTAGTCGTTTTTGTATTGAACTTTTTTTTTTTTTTAATACAGTGGGAATGAACAATATTGGATTTTTGGCTGATAAGCCTAAACTTAATTGGCCAATAACAGTATTTTTTTTCCCCTAGACCTACTTACAGAGACTACACAGCTTTCTCCGCTGTGGAATTAAAATACTATGCAATTTGGCCTGCTACCAAGTGCAGATGCCAGAAAGAGGCTGAAAATGATGCAACACCTCAACTTGGATCATGTTTAATGTCAAATTTATTAATGACATTTACTCTAAATGACAACACTCGGAACAGTGCAAATTTGTAAATTTTCAAAAATTAAACCTGTTCACAAGTGAAAAGCACATAAGTAGTAGTGCATTAATAGATATACGGTACCCGGTACTTGAGTTTCTTAAAAATATATACTTGACAGTTTCTTTAAAAAAAATTAAAACAAGCCTTATGTCTAGTCATTTTGATGGAATGTCCGGTATTTATTGCAAATATCGGCCGATACAATGCCGATAATATTGTGCATCATTTATGTACAGTAAAGCCTAATGGAGAATAAACTTGATGACACTTGGGTTTATGTATTTGACAATACTACAGCATAAAACTGTTTTAGTGAGTACAGTAATTTAAAACGTGAGTTTTAATACGTGTCAAATATGACTTAATTTTTTTTCCATAAATCCTAAAAGGAACTTTGTTTACATTATTTTGATTACATTATATATGTGTACGGTTTAAAGCTTTTATTGGTTGCAGGATAATTAAACAAAAGGGTTAGGAAAAGGTGTAGCGCAAACAACAGGCGCTCTGTGGACAGCCCCTCCCCGGGTCCTTCGTCCCATTGAATGAAACCTGTTTCCATGGTGACGCATTGAGCGTTTTTACTACAGTGAGCCGCAGCTTGGCGTTTCCGCTCAGGAATATGACGTAACGTCACAGTACAGTGAGTAAATGTTTATTTGCTGTGTGATGGTCGCAGCAGGTATCTGCAGCAGCTCTTCTAGGAATAGGTAAATCACACCAGGTAAAAACACCGATAACCTTCCGCCGTGGCTTCTAGATCAAAAGGAAGCTTTGGCTGCGGCCCTGGTGCTCCTGCTGGACTCCCAGCATCATACACGAGCCTGAGCTTCGGGATGGGAGCAGGTGGAGAAAGAGCAGCTTTCAGGCGCAACAACATGAGGAAATTCCCTTTAATGCGACCTCTCAACAGTAAGTCATCAATTTACCTCTAAACGTGACTCTAGGACTGCTAGCTTAACTGTTACACATCTGTTGTAGAGCTCAGGAGCGACAGAGCTTCGTTCAGCAGCTTCATAAAGAAAGGGTAAGTCTAAAAAAAAAAAAACAGAAAACACATTTTATTTATTGTAAATTACACACGATCCAGTTTGCAACCCTATTAAAAATGTTAGGAGTTCAGCAAAAACATCCATTAGATTTTATGTTTATTGATATTTAATCTAAGTCTAAAGATTGAACACTCACACTGTACAATTTTATAAAATAACTGGCAATTCAAACAGTTTGATGTATTGCTTTTGCATTGAAATCTTGGGCTTAAATTAGAAAGGTTAACCTCAAAGTCAAACCATTTTAGGACCTTTTCTGGACTGATCACCTGACTATAGTTCTATTAGGACCAAAGCTTAATTGATTCTAAAGGTGGGATACCCTTTTTTGGTTGTGGGGTTTTAGGCAATGAATGAATGAATAAAGTCAATACAATTTCATAAGGTCAGAAATACAAACTACCATCAAGGAAGAAATAAAGGATTGACCCTAATATTCGTATTTGGCAGTCTAATTATTGTACCGTTCATATTGACATGACCACTTGAGTTCTAATAGAACTTAAAACTAAAGCCAATGGTCTTACTGTTGAACCCAGTCATCATAAAACTGCAGTGTAATCATGATTTGATCACCACTAGAACAAAGCATCAGCGCCCCCATTGTTCCCAGTTGTGAAAGATATGAAAGCACAACCTCAATCTGTGCAGGACACCCAACAAAGATGACAAACTGGAGTCAGAGGGCACTGACCAGGAGAACGACCTATCAGGAAGACACTTCCTGTTTGATAACAAATGTGAGTATTGCCTTCAGGAGGTAGCGGGAGTATAAACTCACTACAGTATCACTAGGTGGAGTCGTCATCACACGACAAGAACTGGTCCCATTTCATTGACTTGTCTTGATCAGGTATCTCACTGGAGAGGACCAGGACTGTGTTTCCTCCCCTGCCCAGTGACTACTACAGGTCTGCTAACCTGCATCCCTTTAGCCTCTCCAGCCGCCGTGCAGGACGACCTTTCACCCTGAGGTGAAACCAGTTGATTAACATTGCTGTACTTTCTGCATATTTTCAGCTGCAGCCATAACTTCTTATTAATATTCACCTAGACGCGGAGAGTTTATCCCAGTTGGCAAACGTATACAATATACAGTCCATAAAGTTTTTTACTTTCTTTTTCAGTTATACGAAAAGATACGAGGTGAACCCGAGTCCAGCCTTGCCTTCCTTTTTCGTGCTTAATGGCAAGAGCTCGTTCTCAGTAGAGAGCTGCAAGATCAACAGGTATTTTTAATCAAAACTTAAAAGCTTCTCTCAGTTTTGATCCCGCTCGGTGCCGCCTTTACTGTCCCTTTGATCCACAGGCCTAGGGTGAATTATCCAACCTGCAACCCTGTGACTGGTAAAGCCGATCAGAGAAGTAAGTTCATGTTTTGACTCGGCTTTGAACACAGTTTGTGTGGAAACTCCAACCGAGGATGTTGATCTAAAAGTGGTTCTGGTTTCATTTCCACTGTGTCACAGCGTTGCCAAAAGTTCTCTCATTGTTTCCCTTCGTACTTCATCCCCCTCTCTTTTCTTCCCCGTGAAGCTTTTCTTCATGCAGCCCCTTCCTATCCAGACCCGATGACTGGAGCGCCTCGCCCTTTTATCGACCGGGTATCCGAGCTTTCTTCCCTGCAGGGTGAGACGGTGAGACAAGAGAAGCTCAAGAAAATTAGAAAGCACAGAAAAACTCCTTCCTGACAATCACCTGCTTCCGAGTCACGTCGCTTCAGGATTAAAACGTCAGAGTCTGTGCCAAAACCTGAAGAAAATGAAACGTTTAGGGATCGGTATTCATTCCAGTTTCTTGCTCTGACCGCTTGTTTGTCCTCTGTGATTTTATTTGGCTGCTTAACATGGTTGGTTCTTACTTTTTGGGATTCCTGACTCATTCATTCGGGACATAAAGTATGAACTCTGGTATAAAGCAGCTTAAGCCAAGGCAATAAATGCTATGAAGTAAATATCTAACCTGACACACACGATAAAATAAGATAGAACTTTATTGATCCTGCAGGAAATTTTTGTGTCAGAGTTTCAATACAAAGGAACAAATAGCAGAGGATATTAAAAAAAAAAACAAGAGAATATAAAAATACCAACAATTAAGGTCTAAAACGTTTATTGTGGTGCAGGATTAATTTTATTGTCCTATGTGGAAAGGGGGAGGAGTAGAAAAGTTCAATAGCCACAGGGAGGAGCGCCTCGGTGGTCTCAGTCTACGACTGAAGGTGCTGCGGTAAGAGTGTGTCGTGCAAGGGGTGTGCACGTGTTGTTCAGGATCTGGAGCAGTTTCCTCAGCAGCCGCTGCTCGGACGCCTCAGAACTGAGCCAGCTCTCCTGATGAGTGCGAGTCTACTGGCGTCAGCTTTCTTCACCCTGCTGCCCTGCATGTTCTCTGTTTTTCTGCAAACATCTGCATGAAAAACAGTGCTTTTAAAACAGTAATTTCTTTTTTTTTTTTTAATTCAACTTTTATTCATACAGGTTAGTCTCGTTAAGTCACAAGGACTCATTTTCAAGATAGACCTGTTTTAGATAAACCACAGATAAGTTACAACAATAAACAGCCATAAAATGCATATAAAATAAAAACAAAATAAAAGTTGTGATATAAAACAAAATAAAATCAAGCTACCTTATAAAGCAATGTAAAATATTAAACACAGGAACACATCTGCACAGATTTTTTTCCATTGAGATGATCAATTATTAAAAATCCCTTAGGGAGGTCAAAGTTGACAGCTTCAGTTTTTTTGTTGCAAAGTGTTCATGTTACAGGAGCAGAGTAAGAAAAGGCCTTTTTGTTCAGTTCAGTCTGCACTGAGGGAACGCTGCAGGTGACGATGGTTTGAGAGTGCACGCTGTAACTGCACTGACGACGTGACATGTAGGAGATGTAATGAAGGCAGCAGACCAAGATGAAAATGTACCAGTGAGAGAGTCTGAAGTTAATGATGACCAGTTAACCAGTGAATACAGGGTTAGCACGCCATGATGGACGTTATCCAACATCTGCAAGAAGCTGGCTGGAGCATTCTGACAAGGCGCTGTCATGTTTCTCTCTTTATGGCCAAAATGTTGTAAATTTTGTCAGTGTTGAGTCTTTAAATTACAAAAAGTGTTCTACACATTTTAAACCCATTTTTTTAAGCTTGTTTACGTGAAATATTTGTTTATGGACATAGTTCAGAAAAACTCTTATTGTGCCTTGTTACATGTCTTCCTGAAACAAAATAAATTTATTTTTGTTATTTTAAGGACTTCCACCTGTTTTTTTTTTTTTTTTATTTAAACACAAGCTTGAGATTTATAATTATTGTCTCAAATGCACTGCATAGGGAACACCCCAACTGTCGGAAGGCCTTCAAATCTGTAATGAAACATTATCCCCTTTTAATTTCTATAAAACAGATTTTTAAAAAAGTGTACGCTGATCCCAGGATGTGCTTTCCCACTGATTGCAATGTTTTCCTGCTGTATGGAATGCATCTTGGCTCTGACATTGACAAAAATCTATATTTTTAGGATCAAAATAATGTTTTATTTGAAGTTCCAAAAGGTTAAGGTTGTCAAAATATGTTATTTAACAGCCTCATTATGTAATATTGGATAATTATTTGATTAATTAAAATAAAAACATTGACTTTCACATTCCATAGTTCAACATAATGCCCTCTGATTTAGTTTTAAACCCTCAGTATTTGAGAATAATAAAAGCAGAGATGAACTCCTCTTCCTCTTTAAGCTTCAGCTGAAGAGAACACGATCAAACCTGAAAATTGTGGCAAAATGGAAGAGGCAACTTGCACATTTTTTTTTGTGTGTATTTATGAGACATACTCACCAACAGAGTTTGATGGAAAGTACTGGTAAATGAACCAATATTTCACAGCCAGTCATGTTTAGAGTACAATTTTAAGAAGATAAAAATAAAACATGCTGAAAGTTGTATTGGTAAAGAAGCTCAGCTGTGTTGCACACGTGTCATCACTTCATTTCAGCACAGCTCCTAGCATCGCTTTTATTGTCGCTCATCAGCATTTAGCTGCTACCTCAAACTTTGTTCTTGAATTTGCAGAGTTCTTCTCTTTTTGGAGTCCTTTCATGAGCATACCTCCACAAACGTGTGGTCAGTCTCAAATCTTTGCTCGTATTCAGATTGTCATCCAGCTGAGCAAAAATATGGGTTGCTGTTTGTAAAGTTACACAGTCAAAAATTAGCAGCAATATTTTTATTTATTTAGACTTTTATAGGAAAAAATTGTTTATTTCAAAGACAGATTTTCACCATGTTATTTATATATTTATAAATGTCATAGTTCCAAACTAAATATTTAATTTACAAGCTAAATATTTAGTTTACAAACTAAATAACTTGCAAGTTAAATATTTTGTTAGCAAGCTAAATATTTAACTGAACGCTAAATATGTAGTTTACAAACTAAATGATTATGTCCAAGCTAAATGTTTAATTTACAAATTAAATATTT